>RJWM01009878.1:0-66057 GCA_004363535.1 Dasyprocta punctata | reverse complement strand
TTGTCCCTCAGTATGTACATACCCCATATCCCACCATGTGCACCAAAATTCATGGTTTAAAATTCATTACTTTTACATAATTTTAATAGCATGGTATTTGCATATAACCTATGCATGTCTTCTTGTATATTTTAAGTCACATCTAGATTTCTTCTAATCCAGTATGATATTGATATAGGAAAAATGATCCCAGACTTCCAAATGATATGGGGGAATGAAACTCTCAACCTACTATACGCCCTGTGTGAGTTCGTGTTCTCTAAAAATCGAAGAATGAATTTTAGGAACAACGGAGGGTAAGACCAGAATATATTTATTGAGGGAAAGAAAGCTTCTGTCTGAGGGACAGAAGGGGGCCTGAGCAGGTTGCCAGGGACTCTGTCATTTTTAGGGACTTTTATAGAATAAAATCATGATGGGGAAAACTGGGAATTAGCAAGGCAGATGGGCATAAGGTGGGACATAACCGTGGTTAACCAATAAGACTAATGCCCCAGGTAAAATTGATTAAATCAAGGACAAATGAGGAAAGGAGTCACGTAGTAAGCGGGGATGTTTAACAGTAGTGACCCGTCCTGTAGGGGGTTGGAATGCTGACTCCTAACTTCCTTAGGGTGATAGAGAACTATTTAGAATATCAATCCTTAGGATATGGGTGCACTTGTTCTGTCTTTTGTCTTGATATCTGGCCCACAGCAGGAGGTGCCTGTCTCCTCAGAGGTTACAAGGTATCTGAACTTCTGCACTGGTTCCTTTGAGGGCCCAGCCCCGTCTGACTGCTATAATATTTTGTCTAACTCAGTTTTCCTGTAACAATATAAATGCTAGATAGTTACAATTTATTCAGGGAATAATGATAAGAAAATATTTGCATATATTCAGTAGAGATACAGTTTTTTAAAAAATATTTTTGATCAATGATTGGGTGAATCTTTGGTACAGAGCTAGTGGATATGAAGGGCTGGCTGAACTCATAAGTATTTCTTAGGGTTGTGGTTACCTAAACACATTAAAACACATTGGGCCTTACAGTGGACATTAATAAATATTTGTATTATTTAAAAAAAAATTATTAGTAGTATTTCAAGAATGAGTCAAGTTCTTCTAACATGGGAAAGGCCAGGAACTTAAAATTCTTTATAAATAATGTAGAAACAACATTCTTTTCATTAAAAATAAATTAATTATAATTAAAGACTTAGAGTTTTGAATGTCTCCCAAACATAAATGAATAAACAACCCCATCTTTCTCTATGAAGCTGATTTTAGTTTATTCTTTTGGTTGCTTGCTCATCTTTGAGGTGGAGATTTTATCAGAAGATTTTATTGAGAAGTACTACAGAACAGGAACTCCTTGACTATAACCCTCATTTTATGTTCTTTGAAAATTTTAGACTTGAAGACGTCAGTTTTAATAATGGTCAATGTTTTCTGAAATTAATGAGCTAATCAACAAAGTGAATGTTTAAAACCTGTTAGTTTGCTAACAAACTTAGCAAATGAATATAATTACTACCTCACTACATAGTTCACTGAAAAGAAATTGCTCAGAATTTCCATAGCTTAATTTTATGATGCTTTTTTAAAAAATAAATTAACCCAATCCTTTTTTTTCCCTGTTCTGAAACCACAAAGTAAATTTATCAATCTACTTTAGAATCCTAAAAAAGTTAATCAGAGCCTGATTCCAACTGAAATAAAGAAAGATATATAAATTAGATCATTAGATTTCTTTAATTATTTTTAAAAACAACATAGCCTTTTAAGTAAATCATGTACCTCCATGGACCTCAGGATACTCACCTTAAAGATCAAATTACATGTTGCCTTGAGTTCCTTGAAGTTTACGTAATCTACTATTTTGATGAAATACATAGCTTTGCAAAGATAAACCCTCTATACACACATGGGTTTACATGCTTTCACCTACTCTCTCCCAAGCATAATGCCTAGAGGGTTGGTCCGCCTTGACTATGTCATCTGAGAAGTGATTCTGATTCTTAACAGGAAAGACATCATGAAAATTTCTAGAGAAACAAGCAGGTGAGTAACTCCCATGTCCTGAAGATTTCTGAATATATATATATATATATATATATATACATTATATATATATATATCTAATTTGCCCAATGGTAGATTTCATGACTGTACGTGAGAAATACTAACCTCAGTCAATAGCTAACCTTCCCTTCCTTACCTTCCAAGTTATTAACAGAAAGATAATTGAATCATGTGAGTGAACTGACTAAACATAAACAGCAGTTAAAGCCACTAGAAGCTGGGGTGCATCTCTATTCATATGTATAAAGTTTCTGCAAATAAAATTACTTTTTTCAGTTTGGAGGATTACCTCTGACATTTTATGAAGATATTCATCCACTTTAATTTTGTATGTAAGGATATATATATATATATATATATATGGAGATATATATATATATACCTAATTGCATATATACAAAAATATATGTGCTTGTGTACTCATATGAAAGTTAGATTTTAGGCAGTTATTATACTTGATCCTGGAATTTTTCACAGCTATTTTAATGTAGTGCATGTTGCTACCTTTTTTTTAACAGGCAGCTTTCTTTGATTAAGCTGGTGGTGTCTTGCATTTCTGCTATTACAAAGTCAAATAATTTGCTATTGATTCCACTTTGAACCTGAAGTAATGATAAGGTGTTGGCACAGAGTATAATGAATGTGGATCCAAATGTTGCCCCAGGGTTTATTCTCAGACTAAGCCATTTTCCCATGTAGCCAACGTGAGTTATTTTAAAAAATTAAATAAATTTGAAAGGATTCATGTTATCTTCTTGTTCCCAGTAAGCCAAGAATTTTCAAGGTGCTATCTTAAGATGAGAAAAAACTCTCAGACATAAGTAATCCTACTGGAAAGATTATATAGGATTTGGTCTAATCCTTATTTTTTTCTACATTTTTATCTTCAACTTTCATCAAACTAAATCAATGAATATGACTAGTATCAGGGCTCTTTTTACCTTAATGGACTTTTTAAAACATCAGCTAAAGCTTGTTATATTTCTAATTTAGAATCTTAACTCCCCTTAATGAAATGTGTTCCTAAATTCTCATCAGATATTTACTTTGAAAGGATTTCTACAACTTCAGAAATGGTGAGCTAAAAATGAGAAAAAGGTTTAAGCCTAATTTATTTGAACTCTCCTTTAAAATTGTTATTTACTTGTATTTTTACCATTCGATATAACTATGTTCTGACGTGTTTGTAAATGAATTTTCCTTTTGCTTCACTGGGTTAAAAGAAGTTGTTGATTTGGGCTGGAAAAGGATGACAATGATCATAACTAAATTTCTTTTAAATGCTTACTATGTGTCAAAATCTTAGTTAAGCAGTTCATAATATGTATTTCATTTCTGTAATTCCTTCAGGAGATAGGTGTTATCATCCCATTTCAAAGAAAGCAAATTCAGGCTTCTGGAGCTTAACTTCTCCTAGATGCATAGCTAAATGAGTGAAGATGGAAGAGAACTGGAACCAGCTGTGCCTAAATCAGTGTATCAGCCAGGCACCTTGAACTAAGGAAATATCACACTTTAACTGGGTACTGTATTTTACACTCATGAAAAGTTGAATTTTAATTTTGTTTCTTTTTTTTTTTACAGGGATATTTACTTTTCTTACACTCAGGAATATTTAACTACTTTTTGGAGGTCTAATCAACATGTAGTGAACTATTTGTAGCTGAAATACACAATTATATAAGTTTTGAGGTATGGGTTGCCCTGTGAAATCATCACCACAATCAAGAAAATAAACACATGCATCATACCTGAGAGACATCTTGTGTTTCTCCATAATCCTTCAACCCACACCCGTCTCATTTCCTACCCTGCTGCTGCAACCACTCTCCTGCTTTCTGTCACTATGTATTAGTTTGTATTTTCTAAAATTTTATTTACATGATGTCATGGAGAATATATATGTATTTCCCTAATAATTATTTTGAGATGAATCTGCACTGCATGTATCAACAGTTAATGCTTACTGGGCACTTTGAAGGAGTCTTTAATAGTTACCATTTATAAAGGTAGAGTAGAATGTAGAGAAATTGCTAGGGATACTGTGACTTCTTGGAATTAGTAAGACTAAAGAGTCTTTTCTATTTGACAGCCTGAAAATATAGCAGAAAGACATGACTGTTGTAAGCCTGAAGTGGTGACTGGAAGCTAAGTCCCTGGAAAGAACTATCCTTGGTTTCATTCTGGGTGACTCTATGGGAGAAAGTTGGAGGAATCTATAATCTTTTCTTTTTGTTTGATTTTCATCTGATGGTGCCAGTCTTGGGAACCCCAAAGCAAACCAAAACCAATGACCTAGCCCATATTCAGTTTCCAAGAACATACAAGGTGAGATGGGGAGAATAGAGCAGCAGAAGTAAATTATAAAAATATCTAATCAACTAGTCTTTCTGTGGTATGGATTTAGGACTCAGGGTCTGTGTACAAATCTATCAGATTGCTGAGTCTAAGGGACTATGTCTGGAGTCATTACACTTAAATAGAAATCATGAGAGAATTTCTATGATGCTCTCTAATTTCTTAGAGAAGATTTGGAAGATAAGTAATAAAAACTACCTTCAGATTTCAAAGGAACTACTATGCAGAAGAGATATCAGAATTTAAAAGAAACACAGCAGTAACAGAGGCTGGGGACAAATTACAGGTTGTTAGGCATCTGTTCAATGCTTGGGATAATTATCTTGTAACCTTAGCTGTCAGTCTATGGTGAGGGTATCTTAGCTGTTATGTTATTGGCGGAGTTCAAGTGGTAAATATTTGATGAGATCATAAATGTAAAATGTCTCAGAAAATATAAATTTAAATGATTATAATGATGACAATGATGAAGGCAAAATACAAAGCAGTTTGCTTGCAGTAAAAACTGAACTGTAAAATTTAGAGGTTACTAGTGAAGGACTGGAAAAATAACTATACTATTGGGGACCTACCATATACCATGCTAAGTATTTTATCCTACCTTATCTAGTAGAATCTGTAGCAACCCTGTTATGTACATGAGTATTCTCATTTATAAATGAGGAAGGAGAAACTTACAGAAATTATGTATAAAGAAGTAAAAACTTAGGCATTTTGGTTCCAGAATCCAGGATACTGTCCAGTATGTTATATTTAAATTATGTCAATCAAGTTACTGATCTTTCACACAGGACAACTAGAGTATGATTCTATGATAATCTATTTTAGTTCCAAACCAGAATATAGCCTAGATAGTCGCTAGTTCATACCATTGCTTCATACCTGGAATGAAACCCAGTCATCATTCTTGTTCAGTGTCAATCTTTAAATAGATACAAACCATTAAGTTATTCAACTAAATACTGCAACTCTTTCCATTGTCTGGAGTAGGATGAAGGTGTCTCAGTAAGGCTTGAAATCATTCTGTTTGATGATGTAAAATTCTAAAATGTTAAGTGCAGTGTTCAAAAAAACTCTCAGACTTTGGAAGTAATTCCTGTTCTTAAATTTGGTTCTCAAACTATTATATTAGTATTGATATTTATACTTTCTTATTTCTCTAGGAGTCAGCAGTCCTTCGGGTGAGTTCAGATCTCCGTAGAAAGTGAGGTGGAGGTCTTTTGCTTTGCATCCTAGCGCAATCACTGGCGAGTACTTCATTTGTATAATAAAAGAGCAGTGTGAAGGGAAAATAGTCACAGTATTCAAAGGGCAACCTCATTTTTGCCTTGTGCTAGATTATGTCAGGACTGAAGGGCTTTTAAATTGTGACAACTGCCTGCCTCTTGCAATAGCAGTCGTCGTGATTATCACCTTCTGACAAGACTTGGGATGTAAATTGAAAGGCAATTGTGAGATATTTCACAAATTGACTTAATATTGAAGATTCAATTAGACACTTTGCTTTGACTTTGTTTGCATAGCTGTTAAAATGTGTGCTCTGTGAAGGAATTTCAGCTATCAAGTGCAAGAAGGAAGGAGAAAAATTCATGTGATGCTTTATGACTCTTCATATAGCTTTATCATGCAGCCTGTCTCCTTTAAGGGAGAAATCTTTATACAAATAAATAATCATCCTGATGTATAGCCTCAGGGAATAGGTTCATCTTCCTGTAGTTTTGATTATTCCTTATTGGGCTTAGATTGTCTACAATTTTGGAACATCTGCTTGTCTATATTATCTTGATATGTGGTTTGTATTAGCTTTTATTTTTGTGAATACCTAATTACCTATAAGGTAAGAAATGAGAAGTAAACTCTACAAGGGTAAGAACTGTCCATTTCATTTATGTGTTTTGGTACTGCCAAGCATGGGGCTAAGCATAGGGTAAAGACTCAAAACTTGTGATGGAAATGTTGATGTCAGTGAAAGGGGGTAAGAATGTTACAGAGAGTCAGAATAGAAAAGAGAGCTGTGACTGGGAAGCTGGGTTCTGGAGCTTTAGGAGTACATTCAAACTAGAACTAATCCTTTGTGCCTGTGATAACAATCTTTAGCTGATTTCCCAGCAGTTTGTACTCTTCTTATCTATCTTATTCCATGAAGGCCATGACGGGAGCAGTTTACTTCGAGAACTGTGACAAAGTTAAAGGACAATGTGGGTCAAATAGATGAGATTTTGATCTTTCCTAACAAGGAGAATGAAAAGTTTGCCCAAACCTGAATCCAACTTTTCTAGACTTGAAACTGAAACTTGGATCTGACCAGCTAAATCATGATGAAATAGGGGAAATAAATGTAACTGCTAACTTGCTAGATTCTAATATGCTGAGTTTGTGTTCCCCAAAATTGAAAAATGAATTCTAAGCAGTAGTGAAGGTTATGAGTAGAAAATATTTATTGAGAGAGAGAGAGAGAGAGAGAGAAAGAGAGAGAGAGAGAAAGAGAGAGAGAGATGAGGACCTGAAAAAATGGGTTGCCACGGACCCCACTTTACAGAGAAAGTTTTATAGAGTAAAATCATGAGGAGGGTACAAAATCACGAGGTGGCTATTAAGTGGGACAAAACTGTAATCAACTAGTAAGATTACAAACTTAGTTGCTTAGGTAATATCTATCTCATGGGGAAGTAGGTCACATAGTAAAGTATATGGAAATAACAAGGACCAGTTTAGGAAGAGATCAATCAAGGGGTCTTGGTCACCCACCAGAGTGACTGATGTTAATTTATTGTTTATCTCTCAGGGAGGTGTGTAGGTTTGGTCATTTCGTCTTTATCTTGAGGCCTGACTTCCAACAGATGTGCCTCTGGCCATAGTTGCAATATATTTTCATCCTCTGTATTGACTTCCCCCAGTGGCCTAGGCCTATATGACTACCTCACTTAGCTATCTATAATAATATCTGATACACCCATGTCATTGACATCAACACCATCTGTCTCTTACATGTTCCAGCTGCTCAAATTTTACCCACCCAATAAACAACTTGAACAAAACTCCAAAGGCCAGTCTCTCTAGCCTTAGCAGGAAACGAAATCAGTATCAGCTAAGTTTTTATTTTCTTTTTTATTATTCTCTTACCCACTTTGGAAATCACTTTTATATAGTCAGCTCTCAAGATCAGTGGGTTTGGCGTCCATAGAGTCATCCAATCATGGATAGAAAATATTACACTGTTAATAATGTGTACTGTTAGATAGGCCTACAGTGATTGAATCTGCACTGAAGATGTACAGAGTTCTTTTTCTTGTCATTATCGCTTACACATAGCATAATATCTATTTACATGGTATTTCTATTGCATTAGTTATTATAAGTAATCTAAAAGTGATTTCAAGTATGTATGTAGAAGGATATATATAGTTTAAATGTAAACACATCATTTTATATGAGGGAACTGAGCATCCACAGGTGTTGGTATCTGCAGAGGTCATGAAATTATTCCCCCGTAGATATTGAGAGATGATTGTATTTCCTTGAGGGAAAAATATTTTCAAATGAATACATTTCTCTCAAAATCCCTGAAAGACTCAGGAAAAAATACATTCTCACTTGACCTAGGCCTTGCACACTGGAGGGAATAATATGCTAGTCTTCTCCACAAGATAGCATACTCTTTGTTCCCCTTCCCAATTTCAATTCTTCCAGTAGTATTGCTTACTGAAAGACGAGCATTCCAGAAGACCAGCCCCAGGCCTAAAAAATGTTTTGAGTTCATGTAATTGGGTAATGATTTAGAACTTGGAAAGAGTTGCCCGGGGAAAATTTAAACAAACCAAAAATGCATAGGAACAAGTGGACAGAATTGAATCATAGAAGATTTTCCTTAAGGCCTTGGAAAAGAGGTAGCTGACCTGTATCATTTTTGAGATGTATAGCTGCTCAGAAAACATTTTCGAATGAATTAATGGTTAAATATACTAAGAATTGAGAATATAATGTATTTAAGAAGGTTGTTGTAATTGTAGTCCTTGAGTAATTTGCAGTGAAACAGCTCTCTAAATCTTTATGTTATATATAAAGTGTATCTTTTTCAAATGTTAATGTTTCTGGGCCCTAAATGTTTTTTTTTATCAACTTCTATGTAAGTTTTTATCTCTGAAAGCCTTTATTATTGCTGTCAGTTTCTACCTTTTCATATACTGTGTGTACAAAAAAAACCAGTAGTCTAGTAAAATTATAGTCTCCTCTCAAAGAGTTCCATAATGACCTGGGATGTGTACAAAGTGATTTATATTACTGAGTCTCTATGGAAACACATCACATCTCATAAGATATTTTTAAAAATTTTAAGGAAGAGGCATAAGTTGTGAATCCCAGCGCAGCAACATGTAGTGATAAGAAGGCAATGCTGTGGGTTTGCGGCAACTGTAAATTGTGTTTTAGGGATCCCAGCGGAGCAAGTAGGAAATGAAGAGGAAAGTTAGTGTTAAAAATAAGAGGAAAATAAAATAAAAAGGCAGGTGTGATGTGCCCACTTTCAGGTTTGCCACTTTGGAAATGAACAAAAATTACTGTGGCTATTTAAAAAAAGGGTAAAAAAAAAAAGTCTTTGCAAATGCCACTGCAAATTTGCAATGAAATAATTCATCAATAGAGATTGACAGGAATTTCTCTGATCAAACTCTGGGTAATATTCCTGATGGAGAAAAAATAACTCACCTTTTTGGGGGATCAAGTGTAATTCCAAATTGTTCTCACTGATATAAGAGGTTTTAGAGATTAGAATCTGAAATGAGTAAAGAAGTTCATGATGATGTAACAGATTTTAAAATAATAATTGTGCATAAATAGTCTTGCTGCTCCTCAATTATTTAAATGAAGCTCCATGGCTGATTAGGAAAGATGTAAATATGAGGGAAGTCTATCACTATATTTATATTGTTTAAAATTTTCTTCTTTATATTATGCCAACTGCATAGTTGCTTTCTTTTGAAGAATATAAACTGGCCAAAACAACCAATATGTCCAAGTATTTAGAGTCAGAGACTAGAACTCTTGTTATGTAAGTTTAATATGATAATCTCCATTTTATCATTGACTCATGAAGGAATTCAGTGTCCCATTTGGTGAACTTAATTATCCCCTTTGGTGTTTTTCCATATTCTGTGCTAAATATTAAACCATGACGTTATATCATTGAATGAAACTGCTAGGCCATAAAAATACTGAAAGACTTTCAGAATTGCAATTTCCACAAGAAAAAGACTTTACTAATAAAAGCATCTATCTGAAGACACTTGGTATTAAGCTGGGGGCAAGAAATAGAAGGATAGCTTCATGAACTTTAAATTTCCCAGAGTGATTTATGTAACATCATTGTGCCTAAGTAAACTTTTCTTTCACAAACCATTTTATTGGTTAAGAAAAATAACTATCTGGAAGAAACATATTTGAGACAGTTTCTGTCTCTAGCTTTGTAATTTCACTCTGAGGTAAAGCTTTAAAACCATGAAAGTTTAAATAATTGCTACATCAGGGACTGTGTCTCCAAATAATCATTTATCCAGATGTGTATTGAAATACATAACTAAAGTATATGGACTGTGGGATGCCACTGACTAGATCATTTAAAATATCAATGAAAATTAAGGTGGTTAATTTATTTTAACAATAGAAAAGTTGACTGTTACAAAACCATACCTCTCATTTCTAAGACCAACAACAAAGAAAGGAAAGATTGTCCTTTTCACATAACCAGATTTCAGGGAGACAGTGGGCATGATCTAATCATTAGCACAGCTCCAGAAAAGATGAGCAATGGAAGGAGAAACAAAGGAGATAAAGAGAGTGTGAGGAAGCTCAAATGTCACGGGAAATACTGAAGATTTGACATATGGTATTATGATAGCTCCACGTTTTGTTTATCTACATAGTCTCAAATGAAACTAGGAAAGTGGTGAATCAATTGAAGCCTCAAATGAGAGGTAGTGCCCCTTTAAATCTATATGTGTGTATGGACACATTCATTGTGGAAACCAGGTAAACTAAGGATCTGCAATCATCATTAAAAGTGTGCTTTTCTCTCTAGAATATGAATTATGGCAAGGCCAGGACTACAGAAAGGGACCGGGACACCTTAGATGCATATTTAAGGACATACTCATCCTGAGTTGTACAAGCACAGCATTGTTGCATGCTTGAATTTGACAACATGTGCAACCTAAAGTTTGGGACCCCAGCTCTCTCACTTGGCTCATGCTAAACTTGACCCTGAATTATGGGTTCAAGCCATTTTACTGCTTAGTGACTTATTGACTTTTGACAAGTTATGGAAACACTACTACAGACCTAGAGGGACAGCAACTTTGGCTGCCAGTCAGCTTTGCTCTCCACAGCAAGAGAACGGGGCAGCAGATTTCAATGGTTGCCAAAGAATTGATTACTATAAGCTGTGAACTACTTTTTAGGTTACACAAGTTGAATGATGCCTCTCAAAGTCAAAATTCATTTGTTTTTACTTGTGCTGATCTCTAATTAGAATCAAATCCTAAGAGAACATAGCCTGAGATTCTTAGGCATTGTAATGCTGGTAAAGACTCAGGAAGCTCCTCTATGTACTCTAGGAAGGTGATGGGATGATAGAGGAGGGAGAAGATATATAGTATGAGGGTTGGAACACTAAGTCTAGAGTGACCCTCCTTGATTCTCATCCTGCCTCTACCAGTTGGCAAATAATTTTAAACTCTGTGCATGAATATCCTTACCTAAAAAATAGGAGGAACAATTTTGAAAACAAATTGATAAGTATTAAGAGAGAGAGTGTTTTGAAAGTGTGTTAACTACTGTACATTGTTACAATGAAAGTGCCCCAAAGCAGTTGAACATCTGCCAGTTTATATGCCAAACCTCTGCTAGGAATAAATAGGAAACAAATATCATTTCACTGGGAGTCTCACAGCCCAGGAGGAGACAGAGGAGGAAGTGGGCCTAGAGATAAAGAAATGAAATGGTACAATGCTTTGGAGGTAGCATCTATAGAACTTAATCACTGATTGGATATTAAATTGCAGGGAGAGAAACCATCAAAGATAGTTCCCTGGTTATTTTCCTCATGAGCAACTTATGGATGATGGAGGCATTTAATGAAGTTAAACATGAGAGAGGTAACTTTTTGTGGGAGAATAGTATGTGTTGTTTGAGATGTTTCCACTCTAAAACATTAAAATTGGATTTAAATTATTTGGGATATTGAAGCCAATTTCTGATCCTTGCTTACTTACATATATTTTCACTTTGTATCAGTGCTCTTCTCCACTCTTATAATGAACATACTGTCCTCAGATATTTCTTTGTCTCTTGTTTTTTTCTGTCTGTGCTCTCATTGGTGCATTTGCTGGGTGGATTATCTTGCTTCTATTTATCTGTACCCTAACTATCCTTCACAGCTCTATTAACTTATAATGGTGATTTTCATACTATTAAACTGCCATTGCAGTAGTCTATTAGATGTAGAGAAAATAGTGTTTACTAGAGAAACAGATTTAATACAAGGTATATGTCTTCATTACTTTTCTCTCATTGCTGAGACAGAATACCTGACGCCCAAAATTAGGGAAGGAAAGGTTTATTTCTTACAGTTCTTGGAGGTTTCAGTCCATATTCAGCTGGCTGCAAGGCAGAGTGGTGTGGCAGGGCCACCATTCATGGTGGCTGCAAAACAGCAAGGTGCGAACCAGCAAGAAAGGGAAGACACGCCTTCTTCCTGCCCTTACACTGTATGTTGGCTCCACCCCTGGGCGGGTGCCACACTCACACCACCAACCCCAGCACCAGACAACAAACCAGTCACGAATACTAGACTCAGCAGTGTCCATGCCATGATTGCATGAGACTTGGTGGGGCCACAGGAACATAAACCATAACAGTTTATGTGTTTATGAAGTAGGCTTACAATAGCTACCTGCAGAGGCAAGTGTGCAAGAGTACAAAAAAAGTGAACTCTAGAAATCCGCAGGATCTAGTCAAAAGTCAAAGGCATGGTGCTCACTGCAGAGTCACTGGGCAGTTTCAGTAAGCCCAAGGGTCTGCACGGAAAGGCTGAAGAGTCTGTGCTGGAAGCCTGGAGAATGAGGTCCAAAGGTGATGATGAAGGCTAGAGCTCCTCTAAAGAAACAGAACTGAGACTTCCTCCTTTCTTGTTGTATTCCATCCTATTGGTGGGTGCCACCCATACCCAGGATGGGTCTTCCTCATTCTAACACACTGAGGGCAGTGCTAATCCAAGCAGTGGGCATTTCTTATTCAAGATAACACCACAGTTAACCATCACACATAGCATGACTCACATCAGAGTTTACAGTTTACAAGGCTGTATCAGTTTGAACATGGTATTTAAACTTTCAGAACTTCTTTCTTCATTGGCAGCATTGACAAAGTTACTGCTAAGAATAGCTATAAAATTCCCAGAAAGGATTTTTGCATAAACGAACTAATCTTGATACTGATATATATCTTTAAAATTAAATTTCATTTCCTGTTTCTCCAAATAGAATGTAAGTTATTTTATGGGTTTTACAATAGTACTTATCTTATAGAGTTGTCCAGATTGAAGATAGCAATATGTGCAAATCACCTGCCATTCCCTAACATACAGGGGCACTTTCAGTTGCTAGCTGTTCAAGTTCCTTTTTTGGGAGGGAGGAGGCAGCACTTCTACTTCTCCTGTGCCTAATACTAGGTGACTATTTAAAACCCCCTGTTGATTTGATTCCTGCCACTTCCAGTTTTGCTTTACTCACAATTAATTGAAGAAACTCTGGCAGAGTCTGACTTCAGGAGTTGTTTTTACGGAATAAGTAGTCTCTAGTTGTTCAAAGATCTCTGTAATTCTTTTCTGCCTTGTATTTATTTATTTATTTGAACATAAATCTTATTGTATAAAAATATACCCTACTTTATGTTATACATATTATATATATTTATATATATAATTATGATCATTATAGTGAATCAAATGAACATATCCATCATCTCATAGTTACCCATATTCTTTCCTTTGTGGAAAGAGAAGCCAAAATCTACTCAGCTGCAGTCCTGAATACATTACTCTATTATTAACTGTAATTCTATTGTCATGCATTACAACTTTAAACTTCCATTATTCCTATTCGAACTGTAAATTTCACAAGAAGTAATATACTAGAATAGGTTCAAAGAATGATTTGTGAGTCTGTTTTTTTCTCTATTTTTTATTTTTATTACATCTGTTGTTCTTAATGTCTGTCCCAGAAACTTTGAGATACATAACTAACTCATTTCTTCAGGGTCAATGGAAATAAAGACTGTTTTTACTGCTTTTCCAGCTCTGTAAGTAAAATCTGACAAAATACTATCAGGGAAGGAGAGTTCCTGTTCATTTTTTACTATTTTTGATTAAGTGTGAAAGACACTTCCAAGTAAGAATCACAACTGTGATATTTTTAAGAACAGTTTGAGAATTCTCCTCCAGTGTACTGAATCTAGGATAGAGTTTTAACAGGATATAACAAATGTCCAATCTATAGGACATGTTTCAGCATGAGAGAAGGATGGCACATTAGTCTATGCTCAACTTTTTTTCTCTGTAAACCTAGAGTTTCTATTATTTTCCTTTCTTTAGTTATAAGAAACAGTTTGACAAATTGGAAGGGTAAATGTAAAATGGGAAAACAATTAAAATTTTATTTGGGTAAGATTTTGAGATTTTAAGGAAACTTTAATGCTATTTTCTTATTGTGCTAGTAGATTTAAATTATGATTATATGGTTTGCTATTTAAAATAATCTTGCTGTAGATATATGTAGTTCCATGGGATTTGAAAAATAGAACCTGCATAGATATTCATTCAGCATATATTTATGCAGATTCTACTTTCTCATGCAGTGACAGGATAATTTCCCTTGACTCCTCAAATAACTCTCTGAGTTGGATACTTCTAAAATGATTGTTGTTTTACAAACTTAATGTTGGTTGACTGGAACATCCAAGTCTTTTTCTGCCTATGACACTAACCTCTACAACAACCCTGATTTCTTTTCTCTGGATCCTGCAGAAATATTGTTTCTTTTCCTACATTTAATAAATGTAAAATTTTGCTAACAGACAATAAAATAAAATGCTATCATTTTAGCATTTAAAAGTAAAAAGTAATTATTATCATAAAGGCAAGTTTGTAATAAAAGCCATAACTGATGCTTTTTCCCTTAATGCGCTGAGTTTAAGGAGTGAACCTCAGCTGAGGTTAGACAGTGAACTACAGTCATTCACTTCTGGGTGGGTGAGTTAAATTAGAACAGATATGGCTGGTTCTTCTCTCTTAGGAAAGAAACCAATAAAAGAATGGAGAGAAGATACAGAAATAGTCATAGAAATTTCCTTTGTTTTGCCCTATGGCTAAAATATAATGTGACTGTGCTGCTCACATGATGTTCTAGAAGCATATATAGTTACACAACTTACCAAAGTATTAACTGCAATTTTACCAGTCTTTTTTCATTTTAAGAAACCTTGAAGAAAAGGGAAACCTATTTGAGACCCTTCCTGTCTCTCAGAAGCTATTCCTATTCTCCTTTCCACCATTCTTATTCCCCATTCCTTTTCTCCAATAAATTTTTCTACAAAAAATAAATAAATGAAAGAAGCATGCAGAAAAGAAAGGAGCAAATATAACACCATTAACACAATCATTTAACTGTTAAAGAAGTAAACTCTTGCCAGCGTTAATACTTCATGACATATCATGACACATTGGTTCTTCCTAAGAACTACATGGATGGCTACAGTCATTTACAGCAAAGCTGTAAAAGACTTTGAAATTTATCTATTCTGATCCCCTCGTTTTTCAGATGACCTCCCAGGTAAACCTTGGAAATCTCTGTTGGCAGCTCCTTTTATGTTTCTTGTTCAGTAGTTGCCTCTGTTTGCTCAGCATTTATTTTTATGTTTAACAAAAGGATGTGGATTATGTTATGTTATAATTGAAAGCCACCAGCACAGGCAGTGTAAATCTAATTTCTCTTCATTTCAGTCAAAATTTTACATTCCATTGCAACAGAATTAATTTGATGGCCAAATCTGGTATGTTTCTGCTTTCCAGCTATATTTGCTTCCAATTTAACATCCTAACTATGCTTGTAAAATAGACGATAAAACAATCTTTTCTGATTTGGGAAATACTCTTTATTCTTCATTTCTCTCTGCTCCACTGTAACATTTTAGCTGAGTTTTATGGAACAATCACTTTCCTCATCTAATTACTGCAATTCCCTGGTAGATGGCCTCCCTTGCCCTGCAATAGCAAAATTATCATAAACACACAATGTCACTGCCAGCATCTCATATTGCACATGCGTCAGTGAGCAGAGCTAGGCTTTCCCCCTCTCTAAATTGTGTTCTTGCTAAATTGACAATTTTCATGTGAACCCATCAAGTTTTTCTCTGACATTTCAACAAATTTCCGAGAAAGTGAATCTTGCCTTACCCATAAACTTCAGATCCAAGTCCTTATGTCTATGCACGACTGTGCTGCAGATGAAAACTGAGACAGAACTCTTAGTTAAATGTTTATTGACACCAGGGCTCTCTTTCAACGTGGAAGAAACAAGGACAACTCTCCACTGAAAATTGTAGCAACAAATCATAGGACCAACAGTACGAAATTCACTGAAAATCTTCTTTCAACCGAAAGTTTTTTGCCATTTATTCTATCAAAAGAAAACTTGTTTTAGAAATCAACAGTGAGGCATCTAGAGTCCAGATTTGGGGTCAGAATGAAAATTGAGGCACTAATTCCAGAAAAGATCAGAATATCAGGAGGCTTTCAGATCAAGCCAGGGCCAAGGTCACTCTAAACAGAAGACTTCTTACAGAGAAGATAGATGGTTTCCTACCACCTGCAATTGCTTTCAATAGAACACTATCATCCAGGCACTTAGAAACAACTTTTGTACTAGACTGATTTGAAAGAACAACTAGCTAAAGAAATTTGGTTCCAGAATTAAGAGTACAAATATGTTTTCAGAATCAAAGATCTATATCTTATGCCTGCAGAAAAATAGAATCTGATAAGGCCTTAGATCAAAGCAAGATCAGGGACAAGATCTCTGAGATTACCTAATTCAAGATAACATTTTATTAGTGGTGTGACTCATAAAAGCTAAACGTTGGAAGCAACCTATATGTCCATCAATAAAGGAATGTATAAAGAAAATGTGATATTTCTACACAATGGAATACTACTGCCGTAAAGAAGGACAAGCTTGCGTCATTTGTAGGAAAATGGATACACCTTAAGACATAATATTAAGTGAAATAAATCAGACACACAGTCTTAAAAATCACATGAGTTTTCTTGTATGAGAAACTCAAAATAGAAATAAATTAAAAGTAAAGATGAATGATAATGGGAAATAAGGAGATAGATCTTTTGCAAAAGAGAAGTGTACTGAGAGATGAATAGAGAGGAGAAGGAGGGGTGGGGAAAGGGATATAGAAAAAATTAAGATGTATTATGGGCATGTGTCACTGTCATACAAGTGGTGTAACAGTTATGTACTACAAGTATGTAGTAATAAAAATAAAAAAGTTTAAAATATGATTTTCTTCTTATAATAGCAAAAAAGGATAATTTAAGGTAAGAAGCTACACAAGTTGCCTTTTACCTTACTGGCAAGTGTCGTATTTCTCTGGGTCTAGAATAAGGTAGATGGAAAATTTGCTTTTACAGCCTAAGGTCCTGCCTTTTATTCTTCCCGGTGATGACCTCTTTGCTGGGAATATGAGTTGAGACTTCTGCAGATGATCATCAGGACTTCGGGAGGCAGAGAAAAATACAGGTGACACCCTATAGCCTTACTGACATAGCCTGTAAGGCGTTGAGGACAATCAAAGTAAATTTAAAAGGTATCATTTTTAGCCAATTTCAGTTATGATTCATTCAGGCAAAGATTTTCAATGGGTATTAAAACATAAATAAATGCTTGATGAAGCACCATATGATACATGGTCCCAAAGAATCTCTTCCTAGATTGTTTATGAATTAACAATTTTCTGGTAGAGAAATCTGACTGACTGTACCTTAAGCAAGTGGTCTAAATCCGTTTCACCAATAATGTCACAAACCAACACAAGATGCCTTCTAAAATAGTGCACTAAGAAGGATGTAATATCTTTGAAGTATTGTCATAAAAATGTTGAATATAATCATTTTGAAACATCAGAAAAACCCAAATTAAATGACAGTTCTTGTAAGTAGCAGCACTGTACTCCACAGCAATAGATTAAATAACAGCAATGAAGATGGGGAAAAAGAAGATTGTCTCAGGAAATTCTGTATTTATGATCTGTATGTCCTAAATACTTCTCCTATATGTGATGTGTACCACCATTTACATGGAAAGGTAACATTTAGCTTAAAATTCTTGAAGAATTTTTAAAGCAAGATCAGTATGGTGGCACACACATCAGCACTTTGGGAGACTGAGGTATGAAGATGGCAGGTTTGAGTCATCAATTTAGCAACTTGGGCAACCAAGCAACTAAACAAGAGAAGCCCTTTTGCAAAATGAAAAAAAAAAAAAAAACAAAAAACAAAAAACAAAAAACCCCAGAATATTGTTTGGACAAGATTTCATGCCTATATCTTATACTTTGAATAACCACTACAAAGATAATAATGCCCAATGTATTATTGTTACTCTCCTACTAAGCTGTTCTGAAACTGTTTTATTGTTATTTTTTTCTCATTGAAATTTAAAAATAGAAAAGAAAAGACTGGGGATGTAGCTCAGTGTAAAGGCCTTGGTTGAATCTCTAGTCTGAAAGGGAGAAGGAGGTAGAAAGGAAGGGAGGGAGAGAGAGAGGAAAAGGGAAAGGGAAAGAGTAACTTTGTAAGGAAAGGTGAAGAGGGTTGGGAAACAAATTCTCTTTAATCTTATAATCTTATGCAAATTAAAAAAAACTCATTTAAATGCTTTATATATTTAGAGTTTAGTGTGTTTTAACTTTACATGCTTGTTTTCAAGCATAATAATATGAAGGAAACCAGACATTAAAAGAATGTACACTGTATTGTTTCATTCACATGAATTTCAAAAGTAAACAAAACTTTTGCTCATGGATGAAGCCTCAGGCTGTGAACCAGCTTCAGGCCGAGGTGAAGAGGGTGATTGGAAGGAGCACCGGGAACAGCATTCTTCTCCATTTACTAAGATAAAACATATTGTTTTTGCATATTGTGGGTTAAATACACTTTTAGTTTGTAGCTAAGAATTCAAGTCATGAGGAACAAATTTTGAGTCTCGAATGAATTCTTGACAATAAACTTATGCAACCTAAACTATTTGCAGAGTAGATATGGAAACACACACACGATGAGAGGGAATTTTTAAAACCTGATGGACTTTTACAAGAACATAGCTTACAATGAAATTCTTTAACATTTTCTCGGTTATGTGTCTGTATTACAAATAAGAAAATATCCTTTTATTAAAAAAGGATGAAAATGTTTTTATAGAACACTTGCCCATCTGCATCAGAAGCGTGTTATTTCCCCAGCTGCTATTAGTTTACATTGAATGCCTATTCAGATGGGCTTCCACAAATTCAGTCATTTCTTTTTTCTTTAATGCACACTGAGCCATGTTTGAAACAGGATTAGTTTTCAGCTTAACTGAATGCTGCATTTTGATAAATTCAACTGAATGACTAATTCAAGTATATTCAAGATGTATTATCTACAAAACTGGAATGATTTTCGAACCCTTTTATAACTATTGTCCTTTTTATTTCTTACTACACATCTTGCATGGTAAATATGGATTTTGATAACTGTTCAAAATGTCAATTTCAATGTTTTGGACATGAGCTGAAGTTAATAGGTTCGTTAACTTTTATATTTTTAGCACATACATTGCTATTAAGAATTATTTATAAATCAGCAGTAGCCTTGCATAGACCTGGTAAAGTACACATGATTATCCCTTAAACTAAGTTCATCAGAAAATGTATTGTAGTGAGAAAAATAAGTATCTAAGAAAATAAATATTGATATTCCTGACTTCTTACACTCCTTCCCTTAAGGGATATTTGATCCTTGCTTTATTTTGGTTCATGGACCTTATCATTTTAGGAAATGTATAGGTTAGAGAGGAAACCGAGAGGAACCAAGCCAGATTTTATGGGTTTCTAGTGAAATAAATAATATTGACAAAGAAGAAAAAGAAAGGAGGCCTAACACAAGAGAAGAGTTGAGAGAGGCATATCAAATAAAGCAATGTAGCATAGATAAAGTTTTGTAAGATTTCTGGGAGGAAGATAAAGAGAGACAGACGGACAGAGTTTGGGTTTGGAAATAAGGTGGAACTTTATAAAGTGGAGCCTTGTAAGATAATTGGACACTTTGCTTTCTATTGCAGCTCTAACAAATTACTGTAAATTTGATGGTATACTACAGTGCAAGTGTATTGCCATGGTTTTGGCAGTCACAAATCTAAAAGCAGTCTTGATGAAAGTCAAGGTGTCACCAGGACTGTATTCCTTCTGGAAGCTCTAGGTATGTATCTGCCCCTCACCTTTTCTCACTTGTAGAGGCTGCCTGTATTCTTTTGTTAATGCCCCCTACCATTTTCAGAGTGATCAATGATTGGTCGAGTTTTATGTGATGTCACTTTGACACTGGCTCTTCTTCCTTCCTTGTGTATAGTTAAGGACATTTTCTATTATTATTGTGCCAATCCATATGAAATCCAGGATAATCTTGGTGTTTTAAAGTCATCCTATAACAATCTCAATTTCACTTGGAACCTTATGGGTCCCAGGGATTAGTGGATGAATGTCTTTGGGGATAATTATTCTGCATACTGCAGATATCAAGCTGATAATCTTTATTTTAAACAGGGAACAATTCTGCACTCATAAATAAAATGACTCCCCTAAGGTAAAAATACTGTAGTAAGTACTATTGCAAAAAATGTTCACTTCATGAGTCATAAAAACATTTAGAATCTCTTGAACTAAAGGATAGTGCATACTTTTAAGATCAACAATAGGCATGTATGTTTCTCAGATACTTTGCTTACAAATGCGATCTCTGTGTACTCCTTAGGGTTTTTTTTTTCCTAGTATAGAGTAAGAAATAAGTGAGTAACTGTGGCTCTTATGCACCATTGTAATACTGCAAGTATCAAATTCATCCTCTCAATTGAGGGCAGAACTTCTTGAGATCAAGAATCCTTCCCTTACTTATCTTTATACACACACCCCTTTTTATGGTGTTTATTAAACTGTGTATCACGTAATCAGTTAGATACTCTTCAAATGTGTGGTTGTGAAGAATAAATGAGACAGCAATAGGATCCTTCTGTGTGAAATCAGTAATGTTGCTTGTTTCTTGTGCTGGCCCAGCCAGCAATTTTTGGTGTTGTATTTCAATAACTCATCTGATATGACGCAAAATGCTTTGAAACTTTTCATGTTTTTTTTTCCTAATTCTAAATTTTGATAATTAAAAATATAGAGGAAATGCTTTCTCTGCCTGCCAAGGTGGTGCTAATGCCTTCTGTGCAAATGTGATTTGGATTTTACTAGTCAACAAGATCATCAGGAGTACATTATCCATGATTAGTAAAGTTTAATCAGCCAGTGGGGAGAAGGAACATTTCTCCAGCACAAGAAACCACAGGACCAGAAAGAACACAGAGAGAGAGAAAAAAAAACAGGTAGACTTTAATATCTGTGTTTTTTTCTGCAATGAAAAGTATGAAATCCAGTGATATCCTGATTTTGTTCACATTTTTTAAAAGAAATTAGTTGAACTGAAGGATAATATTATGGATTCCTTCCATTACAGGGCCTGACCTAACCTCATTTAATTCTAAATCCTGGCACATGGAGACTGGGTTAACAAAGGTGGAAAGTGATAATGTAACATGAGACAAAGGAAGAAAAAATATGTCAGCACAATAGTATATTGGAGTATTGTTAAGATGCAGCCTATTTTAATGAACCAAAGCTCTGCTTATCTTAGGTATTCTAATTCTGATACTGAAAACGTCTTATCTCCCATCCAGCATCTATATAGTCACACATATGCTCAAATGCATACATCCAAGGCTCATAGATATACACGTATGTATAGGCAGACATACATTCAGCTCACACACACACAATACAAAGAGTAAAATAAGAAGGAAATGATCATCCTTTCAGCAAGCTGAAGGAGAAAGGGAGCCACATTCTGTATGAGATAGGGCAAAACATGCAGTGCTTTCAAGGACCAGATCTATGAATTTATACCTGTCCAGTTGCTCTGTACTTCCAAACCTGTTATCTCCTAATACATGCTTTATACATTGGAAATTACAACTCGAACCTGAATCAAATGCTGTTCTATAAAATATTTTCCCCTCAAACTACTGTGAGCTCATCCAAATAATAGCAATTAATATGAATTCTATTATCTGTCACTGTTATTATCTGGGGCAAAATGCTGACTGTAGGCTTGATTTTGCAAGCAAATTTGTTCATTCGTGTACATATTAATTACCAATAAAATTACATATTGACACAGGTCTTTTTTCCAGGTAACTATTTTCTTTGCTTTTGTATGTGTTATTTATTTTACCTTTGCTATGGTTTTTATTTTTATCCAATACAGTGTTATCAAGAGGGGCTTACTATCTTTAATTGTAAGGAAAGTGAGATGTATCCTTTCATTGGCAATAACAGCAATTGGACCTGTCACCTGTCATAACCCTGCTGTGTATGCTCAGGACAGAAAAAGCCCAGTTTATCAGACCTGGCCTCAGGTGCCTTCCTAAGTATCCAGCAAATCAAGGGCTCACCAGGCCCTGATCATTATGAAGATAATGCCTTACAGGTTTTGAGCTGGAAGGGTTGGTTGTGCCTATGCTGATGTCCTTAGACTTTCTTTCCACAGGGTCAGAAATAACAATACCTAGAATTGCCACTCTGAGTGCATCCCTAGTGGCTTGTTTCACTGACTGTAAATTGCCCATCATTCTCTTTTGTGTGCAGAGACCTCTGGAGCTATTGAGATTCAGTATGTGCACTGGGGCTTGAGCTGGGAAATGAGAAATAATGACAAACTGGAAAAAGTACTCGTGATTATTTTAACAAAATGTCCTCTGGTTTCTTGCAAAGGAATTTTTATGAACATTAGATTTTCAATATTAAACTGAGTTTTTTATTTAATTGTTCTAATTCAGATTTATATAAGGGCATTGACTTCAAAGTACTAGAGTTGTATTGTCACTGTATTTTCTGTGAGTTTTGGGTGATATTTTGGTCTTTTCTTGGTCTCACTCATCTCTGAATGCTTTGCCTTCTTAATAGTTTCACCACTTCATACAACTAGGGCAAGGTACCCATTTCTCTGTGCAGTCAGATCGTATCTTATTTCATATCGTAGCACTTGGAGTCTGATTCCATACCTCTGAGTGAGATATGGTATTATGTAGATCATACACTTTTCTTTATTTCTTAACCCTTCAAAGACTGTATGAGACAAGAGAGCAGGGTTTTGTGGATAGATTTGGAGAGAGAGACAGACAGACAGATGCTGGGTGTGCTTTGTATCTAACAGTTGCCTAATATAAATGTTTGATAAATTCAAAGGTTTGCAGTTCCTGAAAGAACATTACAAACATCATTTCATCCTGAGTTCATCCTCAGTCAAGTGAGCATTACAAAGTGTGGCTTAGTGTAATCCTCTGCTCCAGATCAGCAGAGGCGTTAGTTCAGACATGTGGAAAAGAGTAAATACACGAGCTGCTAGAGTGAAGGAAAAGCCTCTATTATTCCTGATCCTTGGACCTTGGGACATCAACTCTCTAGTCAGAGTCTAGGCTTGTGTTTGAGGGCATGGCATTTCACAGACCAGCCCTAATATGACCACATCTCCCTAGGACAAACAAAGATAGGCATTAGGTGTGGAATGGATGGGACACAATGAGTGTAACTGTATTGATTGGCTTAGAATAGAAATTATCATAGACAATGCAGCAATTTAGCAAGACCCTGTCTCAAAATTTTAAAGAAGTAATATATATATATATATATATATATATATATATATATATATATATATCTCATTGTATCTCAGTAAAAGGGCCCTGGGTTAAGTACCTAGTACCAGGAAAAAAAATAGAAATCATAGTTGCCAAATGACTAAACAGGATGTGTACCCTCATACTTGTAAGGATGCATATTACAGCAAACGTTTTACACAATACTTTGATAATATTTGTTAAAGTTATAAATGCAAAGTTCCTCAGCTAGCAGTGTTCCCTTTTTAGTAACATAGCCTACAGAATTGATAGCATCAGTGTTGTGTGCATATAGTCTCTCTCTCTGCAAATACATGATTTTGAAACTTCTTCATTAAGAGGAATAATGGAGAAATGTCATGGCATTGCTAAGGGTTGGAACACACCTCTTAAAAAGAGTGAAGTTAGTTTTTTTATATAATGACCTGGATTATATATGTTATATTGAGTGAAACTACACACTACTCACACACAGACACACATGAAGTAATATCATGTTAACTTTCCATTATAGTGACAAGTATTGGAGATACTTATAATAGGTAAAGGATTATTTTGCCTCATCTTTTTGAAGCTCCAGTCTATGACTGGTTGACCCTGTTGCTTTGGGTCTATGGCAGCCTGTTATGATAGGAACACGTGTTGGAGGAAAATCATTCACATTATGGGCAGAAGGAAAAAAAGGCAAAAAATTCTACTATCTCCTATCAGAAATAAACTGGGGACCAACTCTCTACCACATGAACTCTTGGGGATACTTAATGTACAGTTTATGGCCAAAATATATAGAAGTTTTCCCATTATCTAAAATTGCAGTAATAATACACATACTTATGTATATTTTGTAAGCATAGAGGGAAGTGTAGAATAAATTTCTGAAACCAGATGAGTTGTATTTGTAAACAGGCAGGTATTTCCAGTCTTAGGGAGAAAACAAAACCTGAATTGCAAAGTATTTAAGTACACTTCCCATGGTAACAAAGCTAGAAAGAAAATGGAGCTGTCTGGTATGCTGCTTCCTGCTAGTTATGCTTTTATTGTTATGTGCATGAATGTCTGTGTATGTGTTCTATAATGCTTGTGAAATGACATTGTTAGGTTAAAACAAGAAAAGTCCCCTAAAGACTCATGTATTGAAGACTTGATCACCAATGCAACCATGTTCAGAGGTGGGCCTATGGAGGTGACCCGTTTGTAGGGTGTGAACCTCATCAATGAATGAATTGCATTTGGAGAAAGTAGATCAGTGGAGAGGAGAGGAGAGAAGAGGAGAGGAAAGAAGGAGAGGAGACTAGCATTCCACAGTCTTCTCTAAAGGCATGCCCCAGTGATTTAACTTCCTTCCATTAAGTATCCCTTGCTAAAGTTTCCACCACTTTCCCAAGGTACAGCAGGCTGGGGCTCTTTTCTCAAGCTGTTGAAACTTTATTCTATTTAAGATTTGCTAAAAATGTTTCTTTACCTATTCTGAATGGGTGTTGAATTTCATTAAATACTATTCTTTATTTACTACTATAAACATTTAACTTTTCTCCTTTATTTTACTAGTATGCTCACTTACAATTATTAGTTTAGGATTACTGAAACAAACCTGCACTTATGGGATGAATCCTACTTGATTATGATATGTGATCCTTAGAAGTCTAAAAAAAAATACAAGTTTAGTAAACACTCCACACAAAGAAAATATGTGGTAGAATATTGCATTAGAGTAAGTTTTCTTCATTCACCCATTTGCATTTACATAAAATTCCTTCTGCATTAAGTATGAAGTAAGTGAAACATAATTAGTACCAATAATTTAAAGATTAACAAGATACATTTTAAAAGAGTAGACATAGAAATATTGTAGACTCAAGTAAGCCTATTCGTCTACTAAATGATTAGAAAACATTTTACTGAGAAATATGCCTCACCTATTTAATACATTGACAAAACACTAGTATATTTTATGAAATTATTTTATACATCATTGTATTATTCCACTTCATTGATGAAGAAAATGAAGCTGAGGAATGTTAAGTATATTATACCTTTCATTTTTTTCTTGTTGAATGAGGCTCACAGCAATAAAGCAGAGTTTAAAGTTTAGAATACTTACATCCATGGTCTTGAGTATATGATCCATCTGCCTGCTATATTAAATTTGAACTTCAGAATTTTAAAAGCATTGGCTTTAATAGTGCAAGCATATGTGCTTTGAAAATATAAATTATGGTACAAAAGTATGACCTATTACTGGTTATTGCCTCTTCTAATTTATTGCATGAGTTTAAGGAAACCTTCTCTTCCAAGAAAATTGGAATGAATTAGGTATGCATTCCAAGGGGACACTGATATTTGGGACTTTGCAGTACTTTTCTTCTTTCTTTTGGTCATAGTACCCTAATTTTGCTTTGATAATGACGACTTGCTTATTTCAATTTTCCCTAGTGGGACTGTTAAGCCTTGGACTGATTTTAAGTGTTCCCTTCAAAGCTGGAAAGGTACCCTCTGCCTGACTGGTCTGTCCAAACCCCTCCTCACCCTAACCCAGAGCTATCAAGCCCGGTGGATTCTTTTCTAAAGACAGGCTTTAGAGTTTCTAAAGCCTGTCAAGTTACTTCCTTTTTGTTCCTAAGCTAGTTTTTTTTTGTTTGTTTGTTTGTTTTTTTGTTTGTTTTTTATCATCTTCTTGGTACATTACATGTGGCCATCTCCTTCCTGAAAGGTAGATTTTTAGGGATAGTGTCAGTGCTTTATTCATATTTATTTTTTCAACTCAGAGCAAAGTTCTTAGAACAAAGTAAATTTCCATAAAATGCCTATGAACCTGCAGACGTTTATTATAATACTAATAGATGCTGGTTTCTTTAGGACAGAAAAGCTCATCCCCAGAACCCAAAGGCATAATGTGTAGGCACCCTTTACACTTCCTTCTCACACTCCACCTTGACCCAGCCGAAACCATGCCTGACAGTGTAATAGGGACCCAGCCTCTGATACAGTGGTTCCAAAATTAAAATAAAAGAGCTTCTCACACCAACTGCTACTGAGCTATGTGCTTTCTCAGAGAAAAGGACACAATGGTTTTCTCAATATGATTATGTTGAACAGTCAAGCATCAAAGGGGAAACCTTAGCTAAAAGGGGTGCTAAGTGATGACTAGGTATGTTATTTGCATTTCTGATGCTTTCTTGCCTCACTGAGAGGGAGGAAAAAGGGAGGCTTCACCCAGACACTATTTTAAGGCTGGTGAACAAATGACTTCATTACGAGGAGATTGCTGCTCCTCTTGTGTAGTGTCATAACTTTTGGTATAATTCAGCTTTTAAAGGCTCTGTGGGGAAGACAAGAATCTCTGAACAAACTGCCATTAATATTTAACACATACACACACCAAAAAAATATTAGCCCCTTAAGCGTTTATGAAGTCTTTATGTGAAAAAAAGGACAAAACTACAAGCGAAGTCACACTTCCAAATAAAAAGCAGTAGGCTTAACTACAGCAACTGTGGGGAGAATTGAGGAACAAATTTCAACTGCCTGAAATTTGTTATATTTGCAATAGATAACTATTTAGGTCCTTGAGAAATGATATAAATTTTCTTAACTCTTTATTTTGTTCATTTGGTAAAGAGTAAAGTTACAGAATTCTGTAATACTGATATAACATTGTCATTAAATACAATCCAGCACTAACCAGTACTCTTTACTATTAACCATTCTTTTTTTTTTTCCTTGGGATTAAGGTGCTCGGCAGGTAGAATTGTGGAAGATGCCCTCATTCTACCTCAGCTTTCAGCCTAACTGGAAATGCTGCCTAATTAGATGTCCAACACCAAAATGAAGGTAAAGGTTTCATTTTCTGGCTCTCTGCTTAACATCAGGGATCCCAGAAACTTTGCCTTAAGTCCCTGCATATGTCAACCCTGTGGACATTAGTGTTAACTCCAGGGGGGATGGGTGTTACACTTAGATGACTGCTATATGTTTGGTTGGAATCGTCCCACTATTTACAAGTAAAATAATGTTAGCCAGAAAAGACAGTTTTGTTGAGGTGCTGAAGGTTAAAATGCGAAGTATTCTGTAGAATTTCTGCCCTGAGTTTCACTAACCAGGGGCAAAGGGCAGAACCAGAATGGCATGAAGGGAAAACTCTGAAAGTGGTCAAGACACTTGGGGCACAAGACAGGGACAGATGGAAAATTAAGAAACAACAGAGATAATAGTAGTTGAATCACAGGAGCAGGTGTCAAGCCTGGACTCAGATTTGATTTTCAGCCAGTTATCCTTGTGTGCCCACTTAGTATTCTTAACACATGTGAAGTTATTCTGAGCCTTAATAACTGATTGGCAAATTCCTCTTAAAATTTATTACAGTTTAATTTCTTTAAATGTTATGCAGATGGCCCCTTACTTAAGATGGTTCAACCTAATGATTTTCACACTTTAATGTGGCAACAGAGCCATAAACACTCAGCAGAAACAAGACTTTGAGTTTTGAATTTTGTTCTTTCCTGGGCTAATGCAAGGCCTGTGGTGTTCTCTCGCCATGCTGGGAGGAGGAAGTGAACTACAGTTCCCAGTCAGCCTTGGGATCACAACAGGGAAACGACTCCTACCCCACTGTACCGAATTACTTGCACTTGGTTTTTTGTTTGTTTGTTTGGTTTGGTTTGGTTTTTGATACAGGAATAGAGTAAATTATATGAAATAGTCAACAGTTAAGGAAAAAAATAGACAATTTTACCCAAACCTAGGGTAATGTAAAGTTTCTGAACATGTTTAAGGTAGACTGGGCTAAGCTATGATGTTTGGGAACTTAGATACATAACATTTAGTTACAATTTTTGATATTTTCAGATTATCATGGGCTTATTGCAATGTAATTGTATCATAAGGTAAGGGGCATCTGCACAATAATGTATGGATTCTTTGATATAAAAACAAATAATATTTTACAAATACTGTTTTTTGCTCTTTTTGTAGACACTTAATTCCTATTGTCCACTTGCTGAAGTCTCCTTAATTCATCAAGGTGAATTATTTTTCCTTTCTAGAAAATATTAAAAGTAATGACTATTGAAACAAAATAAAACAAAAATTATCATTAACTAGTAAATATTCCTCAGATACTTGACCATGCAATTTGATTTTAGTTATGTAACTTAATCTTCACAACTTTTATAACAACTTTACGAAGTAGATACTGTGTTCTATCATGTGAAAAAGCTACTCAGAAAAGTCATGACTTTAACAAGTGTTGACACAGTCATAGGTCTCAGTGTCAGGATTAAAATGCAGATCTATCCATGATTTTAGAAGCTGAATCCTTAGCTATCATGCCATATGTAAGAGCTGCTTATTCTCACTGCTGCCCTTTCTTGGCTCTATCAAATGTGTGTCTCCATTACTGCATCTATCACACTGTGTCACACTTATGATTATTAGTGTTATGAGAGTTGCAAGGATACAGGCATAAGGCAAACCCCATGTAGGTCACTGAGGATGAAGCCTGTCTTTTGGAAAATTGTCATACCCCCTGTATTTCTGCAACTACCTCCTACCTGCTCTTGCTTTTACTCTCACCGTCTTGCAGGCTACTTTCCACACAGTCAGCAAAGGAATTTTTTCAAAATCCAAACTCGAGTAAGTTACTCATCTGTTTTAAACTTACCCATGGCCTCCTTTGCTTTGCGGGTCAAAAGTAAAGTCTTTAACATGGCCTACACCATGGTCACATGTGGTTCCCATGCTGTTCAGTGCTTCCTCTTGGACTGCTCACCTTGACTCTTGGCCTCAGCCACACACATTTTGCCACCCTTTAGATACATCACAGTTCCTCAAAATATACTTGTATTTTCTAGAAGCATTTTTTCCTTTGAAACACATTCTTCCTTCTGTCTAGAATATGCTTGCCTCATAGAGTTTACTCCTTGCCAACTTTGCTATATCTCCTCAAAAGCATTTCCTCATGCTAGCCTACCCTGACCTCCTTGAATAGGGGTAAATCTCTTTTTTTACAATATTCTACCATCCTGTGTATCTCTCTTCTTTTGTTGCATTTTCTTGGTAATCATTTCATATTTTATAATATGATTGACTCACAAATATAGCTGTCTTTGTAGATTCGAAGTCCCAAGAATGTAGAAATAGCCTGTCTCTCTCTCTCTCATCCTCTCTCATCTTTGCTCTTTCTCATCACCCCCCGTCTTTCTCTTGCTTGTCTAGAATGTTAGACACTCAACACATGGTTGTTAGAAAACCACATGGTTGGGTAGATTGTAATGGAGGGATATGGGATGTAATGCATGAGAAGTATGTACTATGATTGTCAATACTTTCTCAGGGATGCTTATTTGTATTATCTGTCTTGTCATTTCAAATATGAAAAGTATCTCAAAGTTGCCCACCTAAATATCTGTGGTATTTCAATTTTGATGCCATTATAGAACTTTGGTTAATGTTCATAGTTTCAAATTCAATGAGGCTGATAATGCAGAGCAAAACTACAAGGAAAAAGCCTTTGAATTCTTGCTAACCTTCGACCTCAGGTCTATAGTACTAAGGACCTCGTTGTGCTGCTCATTTGTGTATTTGTATTCTAATTTTGTACAAGATTGTCGTTATGGCATGTCTTATCATTAAAAAATTACCATGAGAATTGCAGAAGAGTTACCATTATAGAAATCATGCACCATACAAAACAAGAGAAGAGAGTACCACTGAGACTGAGAAAATTTTTTAGAGTACACACTCCATTCCAAGAGAAGACAGTTTAACTTAGGGGCATTGCTACTCCTATAGGATGTTTTAGTTAAAGGTGTGCTGATTGCTCTGGCTCTGTACTTGCCAACTGTGTAATCTTAGACTTTCTACCTCACTGTTCTGTTGTTAGTTTCAAAATATTTGTATAAATTTATATGTAGCTATAATTGCTAAATTCATAATAAAATGTATGAGCATTATTATTATTACCTTTAATTGTACTATAGCTGTCTTCTCTGTATGCACTGTGCCTACCTCTTGTGATTATCTTAGTCATTGTGAAACCTGAATATCCCATTTTTATTGTGTCTCTTTTAGAACTCAGTGTGCTTCTGCTTTTCTCCCCCTACCTTGCCCCACCCCTCCAGGGTTTGCTATCCAATCCAGAGACTTATTCATGCAGGGAAGCATTGTATTACTGAGCTGTATCCCCACCCCTAAAAATCTAGTGGCCTTCTAAGAGCTGAGAGAATGTATTGGTTAACCACAAGCTCAGCCTTTGTGACTATATAGAGCAAATTCATTTCCTCTAACCCCAGATCTGTGGCCCCCAGCTGCATGAACCTGATCAAGCAGTACGGCTCTTTGAAGCCTCAGTGTACTATTCTTATCTTTAAAATAGAAATATTTACCCTATATATTTACTTTTAGAATTAAATGAAGGATAGCATGACCTCCTTTTTTTTATTTTTATTTTTTTTTTCAGCACCGGGGATTGAACTCACGGTCTCACGCCTGCCAGACAGGCGCTTAAGCCACTGAGCCAAACTCCCGGCAAGGATAGCATGAAATATTCTTTCTTGAGCTCTTTCTAAATGTCAGAGTAATTGTTGTAGGTGAAGTAATTAATAAAAAATAATGGTCCTTTTTATAAAAAAGACACCATTACTCACCATGAGGCCAAAAGTGTATGCATTAGTGTAGGAATATATTTCTCACATCCTTGATTAGTACTTTTCAATTTAGCATTCATGGTGGTATATTTATATATTCATTCAAAATGGGCATGCATCTACCCTAATAACACAAAAAGCCAAAGTGAGATTGCTGCTAACATAATTTCCAATGTCACTGAATGTTTCAATTCTGGAGAAGACTTAATAGATTGGGTTTTTCTCACCAGGGCAGGGGAGGTGACTTGAGGCCTTGGTTAAATGGACAGGAAAGAATAACTCCTGATATCAGAGTAGTGGGAATCTCATTACTATTCATGGCTCTTGCTGTCCCTTTGTTCTCTGCACTTTCTAAGGCTCCAGGCATTTCTTTTCCGGTTTCATTTTTATTCATTAATTTTCTGATTTTTTTTCCTTCTTCAGCCTGGAGGCTTGAATAAAATTTTGCCTTGGTCATTCAAAAACAAGAAGTAAAGTCTTTCCCTCTAATAAGTATGGTGGGAAGTCCCCATTTGTTTGCCTATTAACTCTGTCTATTTGTAAAGAGGCTTTTAGGCAACCTACAGCCAGAGAACAAGATATTTGTAAGCCATTTATACAGATTATAAATCACGGTCAAAAATGAAAGAGCCAAGAAAGAAAAACTATACAAGGGAAAGAAGCCACCCCTGACCTCCCCAAGACAGTTTTTAGAAGTAAATCTTTGCATTTTAGATGATAATGAAAATCACTTTCTTTGCCTGTCTGTGTATGTGTGTACGATGATCTTGAGTATTATTTATGTTAAAATTAAGAAATAGATATAAAAATATTGACATCCTAAGTGGAGTATTTTTGTTATATGTTTGTATTACTTTAAAAGTTCTGCCTAAGCAATATCTTTTAAAATTCGTTCATTGGGAAAGCCTTAAGGAACGAGGGTATCCCTCTGTCTGATAAAAAGAAGAGATTGAAACACTTACCCACTCCCCCTTGGTTTTTAGGAAGCTCTGAATACAGTACACCTGTATAGTTGGTATACTGTACTTTTCTCTGTGGCCTTGATTTTCTTATTCTATTTCTATACTTTAGTTGTATACTACTTCAAATCTTTCAGGCAGAAAATGTGTATTATAAACACTAAGTTGTCTTCTTTGGCAAGAATGGAGCAAATGAAAACATGGACTTTTTAGTAGCGTGCTTTAAAAGACCATTACTAATTTCACATATACTTTTATTTCTATTCTTAATAAATGATACTTGATCATCAGGACAGTGAGAGTATTGATTTTTATTTTTCTACCTTATATGTCTAGAGAAATTTACATTTGCATGGTTACATATAGATTTATCATCAATTTATTTTTATTTATTTATTTATTTTTTTGCTGCACCGGAGATTGAACTCGCAACCTCGCGCCTGCCAGACAGGCACTTAAGCCACTGAGCCAAACTCCTGGCCCTAGTTTTATGAGGCAGGGTCGCACTATGTAGCTCAGGTCGGCCTCGTGGTCACATTGTAGCCCAAGCCTGCCTCGAACTCACAGCGCTCCTCCTACCTCAGCCTCCCGAGTGCTGGGATTAAAGGTGTGCGCCACCACGCCCGGCTAGATTTATCATCAATATTTTAGAAAGTTTATGTAGTAAGAATAGTTTTATAGAACATTTGGGGAGGTTCCACACTCACCCTCCATGAGGGAAGTCTTGAAGTTGACACCAAACTCTTTACTTGCAGTTCTAGTAAAAGTAAATGAGGACACAGTCTAGTTTGTGCCCCCGTTGTATGACTGAGGTCCTACGTACTCTTGGATCTTAAATGATCTTGCAGTGAATAGTTAATAACTTTATGTGTTTATTCTTAATTTATATACGCATACTGTTGCCTTTCCTTTTTATTTTAAGAAAAATAAATAGGTGAAATTTTCCATGGATTGCTTTCAACATAATTTTGATTCCCTATCATTCCCTAAAACAATAAATAAGCTTTGTTTTTTAGAATTATGAATTGAAGCATTTGCATACTCCAGTTCATTGCCTGTATTAATGTATTGATTTTTAAATTTTCCTGTGTTTTGGGTAGTAGTACTTTATGCAAGTTGGGAAGACGTCAACATATTTTCTTAGAAAACTTCTGTCCTCTGATCCATGATTATTTTATAGATTTCTTATTTTTAGAGTTGGAAAAAGCTATTCTTTAAGAAAGTCTAGTTCTTTTTGATAAGAAATGATACGCACAGAGTAAACTTCAAGGTTTTAGAAACACTCATGACCACTGAATTATTTACTGTTCTAGATCTTGTGAGTAGGTAAAGTTAGAATCTACATTTTATTTTCTTTTTAGATAAAACACATCACCAGCTCATAGTGAAGTTTTATATCCAATTTCAAGGCTATGAGATTTTTATTTTTTACTTTTAATGGATATATATATATATATATATATATATATATATATATATATAATTTCTCCCAGTTTGCAAACCTGGTTTTCAGTAATATCAGTATAAATACCCATTTTCTTGATCCTGCAAAGTAATGTTACAATGATAATACCTCCACTACTGCTGATGATTACTAAAAAAGCATTCTGAGGTTTCGTTTTCTGATCTTTTTGCCTTAGGGTATATTCCACCAGGGAATATGCTATAAAATTTTGTTTCTCACAGAACTTTTATCTATTGCTAAAATAGAGATATAGAGTTATGTCTTCATTATTTTTCTTTCACATGGGATTGCTTACAGGCTTTCAAAATATTGAATTATGTCTTAGTTATATAAAATATTTCATGTCTCATAGTCTGATCTAATGAACAGAGTGTGTTTACAGTGATATAGACTAGTTCATTCTGATGTTTCTCTCCCCTTCCCTAAACAATCTGAATTTAATTGTGTGATCTACATTTCCATTTAAAAGAAGTTTTGTGGCTAAAAACACTTATTAATAAATGGCATAAGTGCATTCCCTTCTTTAGTGCTCTTTTAATTTTTTATTGTATAATATTTTATGGAAAATTTTTTGGTATTATTTTACTGACTTTCACAATATGCTAGTATGTAACTGTACAGCAGTTTATATAAACTGTCCTATACTGATGGAAATTTCCCCAGTCTTTTGCTTTAACAAATATTGCTAAAGTAAATGGTCTTGTGCATGCTTTAAGACTATTTTTACCTGTGTGTATTTTTGTAAATTTCTAGATGTAGAATTTCCAAATCAAAGAGTAAATGCACATTTCATTTTGTTAGATACTGCCAAATTCTCCTCCTAGGGCTTTTCATTTTACAGTTCCATTATCAATGCATGAGACTTCAAATGTATTTTGTTTGTTTGTTCATTTTTGGTGGCTAATTCACAGCTCAAGTCTTCAGTGAGTTTCTGAAAGGTGAATGCATTGCCTGAATGAAAATACATGTTTTGTGTGGATTTTAAGAGACAGAAACTTCAAGATTTATTTCAAGCCCTATTGTCTCCTGGATTTAATGTTTATGATAGTTATTCTCTTCCTTTCATCCCCAGCAATGGTTTTCTACTTCATTAATATAGCCTGTTCTTCTCTCTGCCACAGCTCTTGTAATTCTGTGCCATAGTTATGTGTTCTCTTCTAGAATGAGTTCTTTAATGACATAGACATTGATTACACTTCTCCTTTCATCAGTGTCTCAAAGTGAGTTATACACATCACAGGAATTTAACACATGATGGACAGATGATGCCTACACTGGTCCTTTGAGCGCTCTTTAGATCCTTAAGTCATATCTGTCCATCTATTTCAAATGTGTATCAAGGAGATTGCCTTATTTTAACCTCAAAGTCACTGAGTATAGCATCTGGGACAGTTATCATCTTGTACTTGCCTACCTCAGCCAGAAGATAGATACAGATGTAGGTGTAGATGTAAATGTAGATGTAAATATAGATATATAGATGAAACTAGAGAGAAAATTAGAAATGTTTTTAAAGGAAATTTCAAAATCTTGACACTATTTGTTAGTCAGTTACAGAATCTTTTCTTTTTCTTTCATTCTTTTTCTTGTTGTTTATGTTTTTTGTTGTTTATGTTTAGGTAGTCTCTTTAATATATGGTGCTGAATAAACTGGCTCTCTACATGCTGAAGTCAAAAACTAGGCCCCTGTCTATCACCATGCACTAAACAAACATCAAAATGGATCAAAGGTCTAAATATTAAAACAGAAACACTAAATCTACTGGAAGAGAAAGTAGGTAAAACTCTTGAAGACATAGTGTAAAAAGAGAGTTCTTGAACAAAACCCAGCCTACATGGGGAACACTTCAAAGAATCAACAGCTAGGATCTCATCTTATTTAAAAGATTTTGCAGGGCAAATTACCAACAGAGTGAAAAGACAACCCACAGAGTGGGAGAAAATCATGGCCAGTTGTCCCTCATAGAAACGATTTATATCTAGAACACATAAAGAATTGGAAAAAATTCAGGCCCCCCAAACTCAAAGATTCAATCCAAAAATGGGCATCTGAGATGAACACATACTTCTCAGATTAAGAAACACAGATGAAAAATAAATACATGAAAAATCATTCAGCATCACTGGTCATTTGAGAAATGCAAATTAAAACAACACTGAGATTCCATCTTAACCCAGAAAAATGACTACCATCAAGAAATCAACCAATAACAAATACTAGCAAGGCTGTGAGGAAAAAGAAACGCTTCTCTATTGTTAGCAGAAGTGTAGACTGGTGCAACTGCTATGAAAATCAGTGTGGAGATTCCTCAAAAGGCTAGAACTGGAGGTCCCATTCAGTTATTCCCCTTCTGAGTATCTTCCCAGAAAAACTGAAAACATCATACCACAGTGATGCAAGTGCACCCATGTTTTTAGCAGCACTGTTTGTAATAGCTGAATCATGAAAGCAACCCAAATACCCATCAACTGAGGAATGGATTAAAAATATGTGGCATTTTTATACAGTGGAGTACTACTCAGCCATAAAGAAGTATAAACTTGAGACTTTTATAGGTAAATGGATGCAATTTGAGACCATACTCATAAGTGGAATAAATCAGATTCACATGTGAAAACACTGTATTGTCTCCCTTGTATGAGAAATTGAAAGAGTAAATAAGTTTTAAAATATAAACATTGTGAAATGGAAAGCAATTGTTCAAAAGGAAATGAGCTAGGATGGGTGAAAGGGGAAATGATAGTAGGGAAAAGGGAAAAAAGTGCAAGTCCGTTTATTATTAGTCTCTTGGATCATTAAAAAGAAAGTTTTGTGATAATATTGATTGGAGAAATCTTTAAGCTCATGTCTTGTACCCTGCACAACTACTTTAAAAATAACAACATGTAATGTATTTAACTATTGTTATTCTCCTATTATTTTGTTATGAAATTCTATTGTATCTTTTTCCCATTAAAAAGAACTAAAAGAGAAAATAAAATTAAGTATGTGAAATCCTCAACTGACTGAATTCTAACAGTGTCTAGACTTTTCACCTTCAGTGAAAGTAAAGCTTGGTTACTTAAGAAGGGGCAGCATGAGTATTACCCACTTATCTCCCAAGGCAGCATGGGTTTATTGTAACAGATGGTCCACATACTAATTCTTCTTAAAATTATATGACTGGGTATGTACATGGGATTCATTAAGTGGTTCAATTGCTGAATCATGAAACAATTACAACAAACCTATACACTGCTCCTGTCCTGTTCCTTAATAGAAATATTCTATTCTAACTCTCCTGTCTGGTGTGGACAAAGTTGCTGAAGAGAAAGTTACAATGACTGCCATCTACTAAAGGCATGGAATCCTTAATATGGTGCAGCAGTTCATTACTTTCTCATGTTATCTGATTTTATAGTGATCAACTACAGCAAAATTTGCTTGTTAGTGTTTTGTTTTCTTTAAATCCAAAATTACATAAGGTGTTGCATTTCTATTGCCTATGATCATATTATTCTTGCAATATAAGGAATAAAATAAAGCACACGTATGTAGTGGGGAGAAAAAAGCCAAACCCTAAAATAAAGTACAACTCCAAAAACTATGTTCTGCCTTGCAGGATTGGGCAATAGAATTGGTCAGACTTTGGATTTAACAGAACTGGTTTGGAACTTTCAGGTAAATTTTGGCAAGTGAGTAATCTCTGTGTGTCAGTTTATTTTTAAAGCAGTTTTAATTTGTAGCATTTTATATCATTATAAAGATTAAATGTATTCAAGTATACATATCATTAACTAAAATGTCTAGGCCTATTAATAATAGACAGAATAGTTGAGAGCTATCAATTTACTACAAAAATTTAAGATTGAAAAGTAGTTTTGTGGTAGAATTTTTTTTCAGAACTTACATTTTATTATTTAGCCTCAGAAAAATGCAATTGTTTAGACCGAAAACTTAGTTATATAGCTATATGCTCAAAAATATATCCAGACCCCTGTATTGATATAGATCTCTATATGTAAATATTTATCTAATACCGAGATCTCTATATATCTCATAAATAGATATATACACACATGCATATTTATGTAAATGACCATTTCCAATGGTTGTTTTTTTGACTCTTTGTTTTGTTTTATGTTTCAATAAAGGGACGTATTGTTCTTGTAGAGCTTTTATTCCCATTAGTGGGTCTATTTTTCAGAACATTGTAGGCAATATCTGTACACAAAACTACTATTATTGGCATTTTGCCATTCACTGTTAATATGTTGACACCGCTCTGTCTAGTTTTTAGAGATAGCTTCAAACCTCATGACAGCGACAAGCACAGTGCTCTGGACAGAGTAGGATTGTGAAGAACTTTTTGACTGATCCCTTACTTCTTCTGAGCATGATTCCTTAGCAATACATGGCAAATGATACTCATGGTCTCTGGATTTTTAGTTTTCCTATGCTAACATGTTAATCTATAGAAAAATAGCATGCAATATGTCCCTGTGATATGTATTACTGTTATTTTACAGGAGCCTATCTCTCTTTCCCTTCACCACACACTGGAGAACTGCACTGTTTACTATGTTAGCAAACAGACTGCTGTAACAAGATATCATAGACTTGGTAGCTTCAGCAACAAAATTTCTCACTGTTCTAGAGATTAGCTGTCCAAGATCTAGGAGTACAAGATCTGAGAGTTACTATGGTCAGGTTCTAGTGAAGGTTGTCTTTCTGCTTGTACACAGCCAACAACCATCTTCCTGTACTCTTAGTGATGTAGAGACTGTGAGCAGAGAGACCGACAGACAGACAGACAGATACACAAGCCCCCTAGTTTCTCTGTATATAAGGCTACTAAGCCCACCATGTTGGCTTCTCCCTGATGACTTCATATGAACTTTATTACCTCCCAAAAGTCCCTTACTCAAATACCGTCATATTAGGGATTAGTGCTTAAACATACAAATTTGGAGGAGGCATAATTCAGTCCACAGTAATATATCACTGACCTACCCTGGCCAATAAGCAAAACTTCTAATTGCCAGTCTTTGGAACTCTGGCCCACTCATGCCCTACTATGATGGTCATGGAGTTGCAAGATAAAAGGGATAAAAATTGCCAAGGCAGCACACAGATAGTACTTCCTGGAGGGTTGAATGGAATCTCCCTGTCTTTAAAAGACCAAGAAATAAACTTTGTTGTGTTAAGACACTGAAGTTTAGAAATTGTTACCACAGTAGAAGCTATTCTACATTTTGCTTAATAGAACATTCAATATACAAGCTTTTCTTTCCCCTTAAATAATACTTTACAAATCTAGCCTCTACCACAGTACAGTTAAATTTGTAAACTTTAAAAAAATTGTGAGACAAATGTTATGTGTAATATAAGTAAGACTAAAGTGGATTTTTAAATGACTTTATCGATTAATCCAGTTTGTTAGATATTTGAAAACTAAAGCTAAATCTTAAAGTGTTAGAAATTATATTTTACCGATTTATTTTATTTTTTCAGATAGTAAATTAGAGAGGTTGCTTTGAAAATTACTGAGTTTGGCATAAAAAATATAGATTAGAAGATCAAGGAAGGACTTGAATACTTATCCGGCCAATATTATGAATTTGCTAGGAAATTTTACAAAAACATGGTGGTGCTCAACCTCATTTTTCAAAAGGAAATAGGAGTAATGGCCCATCTTATATCAGAGTGCATTGTGAGGGAGAGAGAGGCCTGAGAAATGTAAAATTTTAAATATTTTTCTTAAATTTCTCAATCACTAGATTTATTTTCATTATTTATGCTGTCACAACAGCTAGGGATCTTTAATTTTACTTAAATGACAAATAATCTCTTTGGAGATGTTGTATATTGCTTCTTACTGTTTGAGAATTAGAAATCAAATGGTGTATTTGTCAAAAATCTTAAACTCTTGTTGATAATAGCAATTAAAATCTAATCAAGGAAAGATAGCTAATCTCGGTGCACCTGCAAAAAATGGGGCTTAATTGAAGAATGAATGTATCAATATTTGGGAAATGATTAGCAAGACTCAGTTTTCATGATTTAAAAATTGCTTTTTCTTGTTTGGTTACTTATATAGCTTCCATATCTCTCGAAATTTCCAGTTGCATAATTCCAGTAAACTTGCATTGCTAATCTAATTACTTTGTAAAAGCTGTTGCATTTTTTTAAAGACAGACTAAGGACATTCTGCTTATTTTTCTTTGCAACAGTTTTTCTTCTGACACATAACTACTCATTTACTCCTGGATTTAAATAAATAAAACAAGAAATTAATTAATAATACTTTACTACTTATAATGACTTTTCTATATAATATCTTATTTGCCCAACCCAACTGTCTTTATGAGATTGGTCATGTTAATTACATGAAATTATGAGAAAACTGAGACATAGTAAGATTGGAAATAGAGGCTCAAGTCCAGGTTTCTAAATTCTTTGCTGATTTTTTTTCCTGAATATCAAAGTACCATAAACTTAAGAAGTTTTGTATTTAGTGTTCACCCTCCAACCATAATTTTCTTTCTTTCCAGTTTATACCTCAGTTTGATTTTTAAAGGGGAACATTTTCTATTTACTTTCACCAAACACTGTGAGTATTTGTCAGAAAAATAGAATGGTTGTCTTACTGTATTTGTGTCTGTCCAGCACCCCCACACTGATGGCCATTTATAAGCGATCTGAGACCTAGGATTTTTTTCCAGTTATACCTCAGTGACCGCCATTCGATCCCTTGTCTGTCTAACCCTTTCAAAATCTGTTTATGTGAAAAATCATCAAATATAGTTGCTTTCTGAATGAATTACACTTTTGACTTTGTTTTGGTCAGTTTGGAAATGCCTTTCTGGAACTATAATCTTCTCTGTGTAATTTATGTCAGAAAAGATTATATCTTATTTTGCATGCTAGGATTTCTTTAAAATTATTTGTTATTCAAGTTACATTTTAAACTGGTGCTGGTCTATGCAGATTTTAAATGTGTTTGTCATATACCATTAGTCACTGTGTGAAATCTCTCAGTAATAGTTAGCCCTTGAATTTTCTGCAGCTAAGGAGAATTTAACAGTGATTGATGGCAGATCACTTAGCTGGTTGGCAGGCTTTCCAATTTATGGTGGGGAAATTGCTCTTTTCTTTTTGTTCATTCCTTCTGCTGCTTGTGCTGAGCAGTAAGACATATGTGCCAGATTGCATGTGAGAAGCAGCAATGGATTGGCAATGCAGCATGCCATTTTTACAATTATGATTTTATCAGTTTCTCAAACTATACAGGGAATGTCAAATATTTTCAATGACATTCTTCCATTATTGTAGGCAGCTTATTTAGGTATCCTTTCTACGCTAGCTCTCCATATGTGCTGCATAGCTATCAGCTCTTGCATGATAAATTGGCCCTGAGCCAGGAAGAAAGACAGGTTCGTGTTGTGCTGAGAAGTCCCAGGTGTTTTGCATACGAACTGCCAGCCAGACCTATGTTCAATTTTACCTTTCTCTGCTCCCCACATGCTGAGGAAAAACAGCTCTCTGTCATGTTGTGTTAGATACATTACTTAGAAAACATATTGGCTGCAAGTAAGATGAAAATCAACCTCAAGTAGCTTAAACAAATGGTAGATTATTCTTCTCACATACTTAGAAACCCTGAAATAGGTGGTCTGTGTTACTGGTTCAGCTGCTCAAGGGTATGTTCAGTGACACTAGCTTGTCTTTACCTTTCACCATCTTTAGAACATTAGCCTTGTTCTTCATGGGTGTAGAATGGCCACTTCACCTTTAGGCTTCATGCTTGAAAGTGGGGAAAAGATTAGCAGGTAAAATTGTTTTCCTTATACGATTTTGTCTGTATATATTCAGGAGGGAGATAGAGCACCCTTCAAAGAAGACTTCCCTAAATGCCTCACTAGACAGGAAAACAGCACTTTTCCATTCTTGGATCAATCAATGTCTAAGAAGGATGAAGTTGCCAAAATATTTGCTCTGCAGGTGATCAAGAGGCCTTGTTTATTTGTACTCCAAGGACTTCCAGATCCATATTTCCATTAATAATTCTCCTGAATTCCTGCCTCCACTCAATCTAGTCTGTTAAGCATCTCAAATTTAACACATTGTAAAACTGAGTTTTTGCTTTCTCTCTCTATAAACCCACTTACTGGTCCTGGCGTTGATCAATATAGGAAAATACACAGAAATTCCAACTTTGTCAGAGAGGTTAAAACTCTTGCTGATAAAATCAAATAAAATCTAATTAAAGAAAAAAAATTCAGTATGGTACACCTGCGCATTTCTTTCCTAGTTCTTTGCCTTGTATTTAGCACTCACCCACGAAGAGTCTTTATGTTATAGTTCAATTTCTTTTCCTTAATTTAGACCAAATAATAATTTAATAATAAAAATATATAGTAATAACTCACTTATTAAATACCTTCTGTCTACAAACTCTTGCTCAACTCTCTTTACACATTATAACATCTTACCCCTCAACAAAAATACGAGGTGGAAACTAAGATCCCCTTTTCTAGACAGTGAAACTAGGGACTAGACCTATTAAGTAGCTCAAACCATGGTTTCCACAGAACCTTTCTCTTAACTACTGGCTCTCCTCTTACAATGTCCTCTGCTTCCCAGGACTGAATTACTCAAAGTGGTGACTGCCACTTTAATTCTTTTTGGGTCTCAGTCAAGAAAACTTGGTAATGGATGCAGGAATTCAGTTTTACAACCCTGTGCTTTTTTCCCTTATTAGTGATTTCTCCAACAAAACTAATCCTTAGATTCAATAACCCCTCTTTTGTTCTCTGTGAATTTTCAGGGCATGGGATCATTTACTGCACAAGGAGATTTAGGAACATTTCCACAAAACCCATAGTTCAAGTCCTATAAAGGATGACATTGTGCAGCACAGGTCAATGTCTCTTATAAAATTATGCATCATCAATACTGGTGTGGTTTAAGCCTGTGACCCTCTTTCTCCTACTCTTTAAATCCTGCTGTTAGGTAGCTCTACAGTCCTGCTGGAGATTCCTAAATTTGCCGTGATTGCATTAGCATCAAAGGATGCACAAAGTTGTTGCTGTGAATCCCCCCAGGGGAGAACCTGAAATTGACTTGACAGTCTAGAAATTCCATGTTTCTTTCTCCACCAAGCATTTTGGGATGATGGAATTTTCCTCCTGGGCAAGACTCCTATTACTCTTCTTTTATAGGCAAAAAATAAACATTGTATGAGTGGAATCCAATAACCTTGCCGTTACTCCATACCTCACAAAAGGAGTTCTCTTGAGGCTGCTTTAGCATGGCATCCAAGAGGCCTACAAAATGCATTTTTAGTAAACATTTACTCATTTAGCAAATATTTAATGGCATTATGTATGTGTCCAGAACTTGTATTGATATCAGGGATAGGTGAAATTAAACATAAAAATTAGTATTCTGATAGGTCATATCTCCATTCAAGTCAGTTGGTTTATTGAAATAATTTTATCATAAGAATATTAAATGCTACTCTATCCATAAATGTTCTTGCTATTTTACCTTTCTTACCTCAAAATCCTTCATTTAATGGGGTGCCAGGGCCAACACCTATCAGCTCAAGAGGGCCATTTGTAGGATTTTCAGAATTTTGCAAACCAATTGTTAAGCCTGATCATTATATAAAAATAATTACATAAACTTAGAATTAATTGAATTATATTTAAGAGCAAAATAATGTTAATTACTTTGTTATACCCTATGCTCTGGCTTTTATTTATAGGTATTTATGAGAATAGTGGACATATTTTATAATAATGCATTACCAGCTTCCAAGTCCATCGTATCACCATGAAATTTCTACCATGAAAACCAGCAAATGCTGTAAATTATGGCCTTTTGATTTCTTAGGCAACCAATTGTCAAACATTTGCTAGCACACCTCTGGCCCCATCCTTCTTGACCCTTTTCCTTCACTAATAGTTTCAGCATTTTCAGGCATAACATTTTCATTAATTCTTTGTGCCAACATTTGCTCAGCATGTATTGAATACTATATACTGAGTCAGAACCTGAGGACTCATAAATGAGGGTAGAATTGTCTTTGACCGCAAGTCATTTAGAATCTGAGTCAGATAAATACACAGATAATGATGTTACCAGGTAGTGGATGTTATAGCATTGCAAGTACTTGACAAGATGAGCTAAAACAATGGAAATAACTACTATGAGTGAGTCAGAAGGTTTGAGACTTTAAAGTGGACAAGTTGTCGGCCAGGGAGCAGCAGTGAGAAGGATAATCCACACACAGGAAAATGTTCACACGATACCTGAGCCTGTGAACAGCCAGATCAGTTTGCACACTCTAATTGTTTAAACTTGTGATAAGGAATGTTGGAAAAGAAGATGGCAGAGTTAATGCAACACTCGATCAAAAAATACCATGTTTTCATTATCTTTACATCCTGAAAACAAGCACAATGCTTGCAGTGCAAATGTTACTGGGAGCATAAAAGTTTAATGAATAAGTGCTAAGAATGTGGAACTGATTTTGATTGGAAATGGGGGCTACTAATCATTACACTTGATATTTTAAATATCTGTCATATGGAGCTTTTATTCAGTATTATCTTAAAACTATTTGGTATTCAAAGAATCTTAACTTTCATCCAATTTCACTCTGTATAACAGTATTTTTAAAGAAATAATTAAAAAAATATGGTGTCATAGTTTGGATGTGGTTTGAATGCATCCTGTAAGGGCTCATGAGGTAGCAGCCTGGTCCTCAAGTGTGTGGATGTAAGAACTCCAATGTGCTGGAGCCTTAAGAGATTATCATTGCTGAGACAAAATACCTGATGTCCAAAATTCAGGAAGGAAAGGTTTCTTTAGCTCACAGTTTGTGGAAATTTCAGTCCATAATTAACTGGCTCTAAGGCAAAATGAAATGGCAGCAGGGTGATAGCTCATGGTGGTGGAAGACGGAAAAAGCAACAAGAGCAAAAGAAGAGGAGACAGAGGAGACTGTTTATGCCCTTTGTTGTATATGTAGGCTACAATCCCTGCAGTGAGTGTAGCACTCATACCCATAATCCCAGAATTAGATAATGAATCAGTCACAAACTCTAGATTCAGCTGCCTCCTGAAAAGCACACACAGGTGACTCCATAAAGCTTTTAGGTGACATCCAGACATGAACCATAACATTCTGCCCCTGGCCCCCAAAGGTTCAGGTACATCCCTTTATGAAAAAGACATTTAGTCTATCTCCAAAAGTTGTCAAAATCCTGTTTCAGGATTGTTTAAAAGTCCAAATTTCAAGTCTCCTCTGAGAGCTAAGGCAACTTCTTAGCTGTGAATCCCTGTACAAATGAAATTTAAGTACTTTCAACATTCAATGGCACAAGATGAACATTACCATTCCAAAAGGTACAAGTAGGGGAATACAAAGCATTGGTACCAAAGCAGGTTCAAAATTTGTCAGGGCAAATATTAAGTCCTGTAGTTTCATGTGAAGCATCCAGTGCAACCTGTGACAAGTTGTGAGCTCCAAATGTTTGGATGGCTACAGCCCTATGGCATTTCTGATGATTGTAGCTCCCATGACTTTTCTCTTGGGGTGACTTTGCTCCCTCCTTGCAGGCTTCTTCAGATGATCCATGTTTCTGCCTTTTCTAAATTTCTGGGATCTCCACTGCACCTTTGCTTCTGCTTCACAGATTCACACAACTGCTCTCTGAGGAGCACACTGCCTGGTCTCCCAAGTCTTCGTTTGAAATCTGTGTGGAAACCTTTTTAATCTCATTCTGCTTGCTCCTAAAATCAGTGTTATGCAGATTATGCCAAGGTTTGCTACCAGTTGGAGCAGTAGCCAGGCTTTCCACTCTCTTGGTTGCAGGGGTTGAGTGCCTGAATTGCTGAGCACTCTGAATCCAGTTATAAGGAACAAATTCCTTATGATGTTAACATTCTGGAACCTGGCACGACCACTGCTGCCATTCTGGAACACAGTGTGGCTGCCACCACTCTGGAACGTAGTGCTCTGTGACCTTCTCCTCAAAGCAAACTCGCTTTTGCAATTTTGAGGCTGCAAATGGTGAAGGCTTGCTGCTTCTTGTGATGTCCTCAGGCCATGTTTTCTATTCTCCTATTCCTTCTCAGTAATTGAGATCTCCTCTGCTCTATATTTGCAGTCCAAAGACTTACTGGAGCTTCCCTTCTGGCCAAACTCACAACATTTTAAATCATTCTGCTTGGCTCTTTGCTCTTGACTAAAAACCCACAACAGTAGCCATCCCAACACCTTAACATTAGACTGCCTTGAAATTTCTTTTGCCAGATTAATTAGCCTGCCACCCTTAATCTCAGGAAAATGCTCTGGACTTGAGCAAAAGTCTATGAACATGAGCAAAATGAGCAAAATGCAGACAAATTTTCTGCCAAACCATAACACACATTGTCTGGAGTCTAACAGTCAAGGAAGTCCTTCCCAGCAGAAACTTTCTGAACCTGGTATTTTGAGCTCTGATCAGAATATCCCATACAGAAAGCCTAAGATGTTCCAGCACTACTCTTTCAGGTGACATCTCTGAGCTTTTCCAAACTCTTCACAGGAGCCATTTCCAAAAACTTTTGAACCACATGGTCAGGTATGGTCACAACAATGACCCCACTTCTCTGGTACCAAATTCTGTATTGGTTATTTTTCTCTCATTGCTGAGACAAATTTCTGAAGCCAAAAATTAAGAAAGGAAAGTTTTATTTAGCTCAGAGATTGTGGAGAGTTCAATCCATAATCAGCTGGCTCCAAGGCAAAAGGACATGGCAGAAGGGCAACAGTTCATGGCAGCAAAAGACAGCAAAAGCAGCAAAAGCAAAAGGAGAGGAGATAGAGAAGACCCTTTAGGTCCCTTATATTGTGTGTAGGCTACCCTCCCCATGGTGGGTGTAGTACTCATACCCGTAATCCCAGTGCTAGACAATGATCAGTCACAAACTCTAGATTCAGCCACCTCTGAAAAGCACCTCCCCCCATGACTACGTGAGGCTTTGCGGGGGACACCTAGACACAAACCATAGCAGAGTTAGAGCCTGTTTGATGTTTCTTGGCATTGCTGCCCTCAGGAGAACTCGAGTTAGGTCTTGTAGGACTCTGCTTAGTTCTTTTGAGAGGCTTATCATAGAAAAGCAAGCCTACCTTTCTATGTTGTCTCTGGCTTCCTGTCTTTCATGTGACTTTAGGTACATACAAATGTTACCTCAGTAATATCATCCACAGTATGATACAATGAAGGAGACCCTCACCAGAAATAAGCATATACCATCACCATGCTCAGAAACCTCAAAATCTGTGATAAAATAAGCCTCTTTTCTTTATCAATTACCCAGCCTTAGGTATTCTTTTATAGCAGTGGAAGATAAACTAATATGGTCATATTTCCCATAATAGGACTGTTCTGGAAAAGTGACAGCAAGGGAATGCATTTCTTACTTTTATGAAAATTTTGACAAGCTAGTCTATAACTTTCCATTTAGTAGAATGGAACACTGATAGCCTTCTGAAAGAAGGATCCTCAAATCAGAATGGATTTTATTAATGAAAAAAATATGTTAGGTTCACCTTAAGAGGTAGCATGGCTGTTGGGCCTGAAAGAGACAGAAAATATTAACGTTTCTGAATGAAGAGTGCAGAAACTCTGAAGGGTTTGGCAATGGGAACTCTTGAAAAGGAGAGTAGAAATGTCATCTAGTATTACTAAACACTAGTTGGCTAATATCCAGCAAGGCTAAAGGATAAATTAACACTTCCTCTACAACGATTTGTAGATCTCAGAATATCCATATTGTATGACCACGTAAGTGAGTCTATCCAAATTTTCCAAACAAAAATTCTCTTTGTTTTGAACTGTGTTCACAATACTTTCATTGTCATTACCATGTGTTTAATCACATACATGCTAACATTTTAATTACATTCATACTAAGGTCAGATACTTTGTTGGAAGGATTTGTAACTACTTTCTCTGTTTAAGAGTATTTCATTTGTAACTACTCTGTGTTTAAGAGTATTTCATTCCATAGATAATTAAATTTCTCATTGTGGATGAATAAATTGTCCTTTCAAATTTACTCATCCATTGCAAGTTTGAGGATTGTGAGCTGCCACCCCCACCACCCTACTAACATACATAGATACCTGCAACCGCTTATTCTGAGTTGACAGAAGCATCGCTGAGCCGCAGCATCAGATTGGACCCTGAGCTGTAGCCATGAATGCATTCCTAGGGAATTCTTTTGGAAGATAGCCAGCTGGTCTTTCCTGGAGACATTCCTCTGTATCAAAGAGCACTCTTCCAGTGGCAGTTTTGGCATTTGCATGAATTGGACATTGGATGAAACAGTATAGTAAATTAATTGAAAATCTACTGAGTTCAGGACAGTTCATGAACTCAGAGAAATCTTTATTACCTGCTATGTTACTTTGATTCTTCTATTTGTTTACGTTTTCTCAAAGTAGGTTCTGAAAAAAAATTCAGCAGTAAACAATACGACCAGATTCACCTTATCCATCGCCTCTGTAGCTTTGTGTAGATTTTTCTGCTCGTTGTTTTATGTTTCTGATTCTGTCACACTGTTCTTATTTCTGCTCTACATTGTTCTCCTCGAAGAGTGAAACCTCTTTGTGTGTGTATGTGTTTGCATGTGTGTGTGTGTGTGTGTGTGTGCACACGCGTGCCACTGAAGATTGAACCCGGGGATTTTACACTGCGACATCTCCCAGCCCTTTTTTATTTTCTATTTTGAGACAGAATCCTCTTAGTCACTAAATTTCCCAGCAGTTCAAACTTGCAGTCCTTCTGCTTCAGTCTCCAGAAGTGAAACCTCTTCATTCAACATGGTACTTTTCACCAAATTTACCTCAAACTCTGCTTGATTTTTCTTCTTAATATTTATACAGTGCAATACCAGATACTGATAGTATTTACACTTTGTTTCTTTTCTCAAATAGTACTCTCCCTGAGGCAAGAACTTTGCTTTTTTTTTTTCTTTTCTGTCTCTAATCTATGTGCAGCCAATTTTGGGAACTACTTAATTAGGTTTACTAAAGTCTGTTTAGATTGACATAATCCCAAACAAGTTTCAAACTTAGGTATTTTTACAAAGACTTCCATCTAAACTAATATATGGAAATTATATTTTTCTTCTCAGAAAGCTCCTGTGTACAATGATAGGAAGTATTTGATTGCATCTTGACTCTTCATTCCTATATAATTTATGTAATTTATTATACAATATTCCTGTTTATGCCTGTGTGTGCCATTTTTATCATTATTCATTTTTATTAGTATGTATTTGAGACACATAGTATCTATGTTCATCTTGGGGAATCAGTACATATGCACATTGCATCTTGATCATTTTGATTCCTTTGCCTGTTTTCTCCACCCTCTGTTTTCCCTCCCTCATAGACACCCTTCCCATCTCCATAGTTTATGTATCTATTGCTTACTCTCTTTCTAATTTTATTTTTTTTTAGTCAGGGGTTGCAAGGAAAATGATTGCATACAGGACACAACCTTTATAGTATTATTTTATGATGGTCACCCAGGGAGTTAAATACAAAGAAAGTACAGGAAATCTGTCCACACTAAAGACCTAGAAAATCTAGCCAAGGTCCTGGATCCTATGGCAATATCCTGCATGAGTTCAACTGAAGACCTAGAGCCCATGACAATGCCCCCCACAAGTCCAACTGGAGACCTAGATTCATGCAAGTCTGTTTCATGAATCTGTGCTGGGAAGGCCCCAACGTCAGCAGTGGAAGCTAAAAAGTCTATGCCACTGAGGTCAAGGATCAGTGCTAGTAGGTTGAGGGTTCTGTACTGGAGCTAAGAAGCAAAATAAAGACCAGGGCTCCCCTAAGAAGCACCACAGTCATCCTCAGTGACAATAAAGTCCTGAGCTCCTCCAATGATGAGAACAGCTGTGGGCATTTCAGGAAGCCAGTATGACAAACTTCTCCTGGAGATTAAACAGCACGCATCTTCCCCTTCCGAGCCAGGAAGTGATGATCAAAGTAAGGACCAAAGCTACCCGCAAGTGAATCGCAGCCATTCTCAGCAACAAGGTCCTGAGCTCCTCCATTGATAACAGCCAAGTTCGTATCAAAGGAGCAAGCATGACAAGTTCTTCCAGGAGAACCAACAGCTCCAAATAACAACAATTTGGGAGTACCCTCAATGCTACTCTTTCTCTCCAGGTCTCTTTTTTTATGCTGGCAACAGTCCTCAGGTGGACCACCCATGCTCAGCACCATGCTGATTCACATCAGCTGTCACTTAAATTGATACCAGTTACCAATTCACTACAGTTCCCTTCAAAATTCCTACTTCATTCTTTGTGAAAGGGAATGCTCTCCCTTCCTACTTTCCATGTTCATTTTGAAAATCAAATGAGACCTCATAGGTGAAATATTTGGAGAATTTTAAATTGCAATGTTATTGGGACATTATTATAGCAATCATTAAATTAAACATAGCATGAGCACTTTCTCTTGACAAACAAACTTTGTCTTAGGAGAAATTTTATAAAGATATCTGTCATGAAGTTACATGTATGTGTGTGTGTATATATTACACATATATCTATATTTCTTTATCTCAGTAACATCTCAATCTTATTGCAGTTATTCAGCAGGATTCACTTTCTTTTCTCAGTTTTTGCTGCTGTGCCTGTTATCCTCTACTTAAACCTAAGAAGCACATATGAAGTCATGAAAAGTACATGAAGATAGCTGATAATAAGTTTTAAGTGTATTTCTCTTATGTGAAACAGAATTTCTATCTCTTTAAGTGGAGAATTATTTCCCAACCTTAGAGATTTCCCACCAGGTGTTTATTATGGATTCATGCTGGTTACAAAACCTGAGACAAGAGTTGCAAATTGAAGTATTTATGTCATTGGTCTGTGGGGCAGCCCACAGAGAAACAGGAGTGTATTTGTAAACTCTGAACATAGGTGGGTATTTTTGAAAGCCTTCAGATCTGACAGAATGATTTTCAACTAAGAATGTGGTATTGTTTATTATAACTTTGAGTGGCAGCCTAATATATTAAATCAGTTCAGAAGATTGTAAAATGCATTAGCATTAGCAATTTAATACCTTCAACAAATTTAACTGTCACTCAGGAGCATATCTGTCCTTGTTGTAAAACAAAACAAAACACAGTACCCTAAAATGAAACCCTTTCCTAGATGGACAACAATGCTCTAGGAGTCAAAAGCTTTTCCATGTAGATAGCCACACACAGGAAGGGTACACTGGATTTAGCAAAATTAAGTGGCACAAAATTAATATAGGCATTTGGTTACGGCTGGACAATTAGAAACCTTAAAAAAAGTTTGACAAAATGATGAACAGGCACCATCTACCACCCAGGAAATCTTGCTTATGAAAATGCACAGGAGATGTGTCTCCATCCGAAAATGATCCTCCTGCATCCATTGCCACCTGTCAGTTCTTCTTCCATTAATAGGGATATTTGTGAAGTATCCTTAACAGCATGCTAAATTTTACTGGTCTGACGTTAATTGAAAATAGCGGAATATGAAATTCCATATAAAATATAATAACAGTATTAGTAAATCATTACTGAGAGACCATAAAGAATGAGTCATCATTTGTTGAGCACTATTTGCCAGATGTCAAAGTAAGCACTTTATTCATCCAGTGCTGTGTTATTGAAGCCTTTCAAATGTGTTTGTGAAGTAGTAATTTTTTAGGCAAAAAAAATTTAAGAAGGAGTGAAAGCAACTTGCTCAAATGCTTTCAGCTCGTAAATGACAAAGCCAGGATTTAGCATAAGGTCTACTAATTATATTAATTATAAACATGCTACAGGGTTATCTGGGGGATGATATGTATGTGTGCTAAGAGCCTTGCATGCATTTGAGGCATTAATCCTCACAAGCACGCCATAGTCGAGAAACATTTGACCATTGTATGGATGCAATGTGACTTAATGAAAGTAAGTAACAAGCCAAATACTCATGGAGCCAAAACACACTAATCATATCATCTCTCAACACAGTAAGACTAGAAAATGAAAGGAATGTTACAGTGAAGATCAGTAGGAGGCAAGATTAAAGTTACTTTTTGTAGTATTTAACACATTTAAATGGGATGTGTACTTGTTGATGTATGTGGGGAGGTAATCTGCTCAGCAATCCATCAGCCCTGTGCATAGAGCAAACGCTCCAGTTATGTAATAGCCAAATGGTGAGTAGGACAAAGAGAACCCAGGGTGTGCCTTCTCATTCCCACCACCTACCACTTGGAATGTTTTGTTTTATTTTGTGCTCCTCCTCTTTTGCCACATGCCCTAGAGCCTGTGAAAATTAATGCTGAATTTTTACTTTCCACTATTTTCCAAGTACACAGAAGTTCCAGTATCTCATATGCCAGAAATAGATGCATATTGAATTATAATATTTTGAATTGAAAAGAGCCAAAATGTATTCTATTTGCATCTAATTGAGTAATCATATATCTTACTAATATACATTTTACTTTATGGATTTAATATAAATAGAACAAGGTCAATTTGAAAAACTACCTAACTTGAGTAACATATGCAAATTTACAAGTATACTGTCTGTTATGAAATAAGGAATCAATTATAGTTGATTTTCTGAAGTTCCTAAGTTAGCCAAATTGTAAAAAATCTCCTGAGAATTTGTGCCTTCTTGTCAGAAGGTGGACAGAAAGCCAAGCCTGCCTTTGTTCTACTTTAAAAAAGAAAATGATTCATAATAAAAAATTGCGAACAAAAGCAGAGACTCTAATAAACCTTATGTAGCCCACGTGTATCTTATCTACTATGACATCTCCACTCCTGCTCATTTCCCTAGTTCTTTTCTTCCCTCCCCTCCACGCCCCTTCCCTCTAGTCTCCATTCCTGCCCTCCCTTCTTGTCTCCTCCCCTCTGTTTCTCTTCCTGTCCCTCAGTCCCTCAGCCTTTCTCTTTCCCTTATCCTCCTCTTCCCCTTTCTCTTTCCTTCTCTTTTCCTGTTCTGAGAGGCAAACCCTGGACCTTGTACATCATAAGCAAGTAAGTGCTCCACCACTGAGCTAGGACTGTAGCTCCCATGTTCATTTTAAAGCAAATTATTTCTTGGGAATATTTTAGTATCTCTAAAAAATGAAAAAATGTTTCCTTTCTCATAGTTTCAGTTTGTAGCCCGCATTGGCCTCAAGCTTACTATGTAGCTCTTGCTGGCCTTGAACTCAAGATCCTTTAGCTTCATCCTTCCAAGTGTGACGTTTTGATACATGTATACATTGATGCTCAAATCAGGGGAAATATATCTATCTTATTTATGGTTTTTTTCAAGTAATTTTAAATGCTAATTTGTTTGCACATCTCTAGTAGGATATAATCTTTTAAATATAAAGAACTCAAAGTGTATAAACTAGTAAACAAATCATAAAAACTCATTTAAATATAAAGAACTCAAAGCGTATAAACTAGTAAACAAATCATAAAAACTCATAAGAAAAATAACTGTAAGAACATTATCAAATTTAAAAGAAGATTCATTTCTGTCTAATCAATATCTAATCAAAGTTCACATTTCTGATTTTTAAAGATTTAATTTGAATCATTGCCTAATAAACTTGCTGTAGTTATTTTATGTACTCTACATCCTTTATTTTCTTTTATTCTGCCAGATTTCTTTAGGTTGTTGTTCTTGAAGATTTTGGTAACAGAAATTGTGCCACTGGTCTTGTAGATTTTCTTCATTGTTTATACACTTACTGTTTACATATCCATGGTGTTACTTAATATGATTCTCTATCCCTGGTGCTGTTCCTGACATACAAAATCACTAATACTCAACTGGCTTTGATTTACAAAAGGACAATTTTCTGTGATGCAACCTCTACTCCTTGTAACTTGGCAGATAGCTGTAGAATGGGTCTGGCATGTCTTTTCTAGTTTGCCTGCTTTTAGCTATGACATGATGCTATCTTTTGTATTTCTTCTGCCCTAGACTGATAATCAGTATTTCTTTAAATTTTGATTTCTTTTAGTGAGAAATTGTAGTTAGAGGTCATAATATAGATATCCAATGCATGATCATTTCTATTTTAAGTTGGTAATTATTTCTAAGATTTTTGAATGCACAAAGATAGTGCATGTTAGGTACAAAAAATAATGAATCTCCATTGACACTAACCCAAATCAGTCCTTTACTTAATCTTATCTTTCTTATAACACAGTGTAAATCTCAACTAACTACCAAGCTACTTATTTTTCTTCCACTATGCCACTGTATAGCAATAGGAATATTATTGCTAGAAATATGATTACTGAAATGAGTTTTTATGATTTGTTTACTAGTTTATACACTTTGAGTTCTTTATATTTAAAAGATTATATCCTACTAGAGATGTGCAAACAAATTAGCATTTAAAATTACTTGAAGAAAACCATAAATAAGATAGATATATTTCCCCTGATTTGAGCATCAATGTATACATGTATCAAAACGTCACACTTGGAAGGGTGAAGCTAAAGGATCTTGAGTTCAAGGCCAGCAAGAGCTACATAGTAAGCTTGAGGCCAATGTGGGCTACAAACTGAGACTATGAGAAAGGAAACAAAACTTTTAAAAAAATCACATGCTGCCCCATTAATATACACAATTTTTAATGTTTTAGGTGTGAGTTAAAATAGAAGTTTAAATTAAAATTTATAAAGTTATTTGCAGCAACTTCTGTCAGTGTGATTCTGCTGAGAAGTGCATAAATACTTAATGTATTCATTATTTCATGGCACTTTGAATTCTTAGGATTTTCTTTTTCATTTTGTAAAATATATACAATTTCACATTCATTCCACCTAACAAGATACATACACAAAATCTGCTTTCTAGCCACGTTTCCTCCATCCTTCATCTCCTTGTTTAAAGTTAACTTTTTATTTTTCAGTTAATATTACCATTATTTTTCTTGAGATAATAGATAATGCATGTGTGAATTTGATCTGAATTCTACACCTTCCTTTATCTTGATTTTTTTCACTTAATGTGTCTTAAGGAATACTCCGTAGTTTTTTAGAGTCATGCATATTTATCAGTCTTTTCTTTCTACAGGTGCAAAATACCTGCATTCTTCAGATATTTCCTGCTACTAGTAACTTTGTTTATATTTTTGTTTAATATGTTGCCACTGGAGTTTTGAGGGGATGGATTCCTAGAAGCAAAACTGTTTCATCAAATAGGAAATGAATATGTAATTTTTTCTAGGTATTGCCAAATTTTCTTCTCCCTAGAGTTTCAGAATTTTGCATTCTCATCAGCAAATGTATTAAAAGTTTATTTCTCCACAGCTTTGCCAGAGAGTATACTGTCAAGCTTTTGGAATTTTGCCAGTCTAACAGATGAGAAAAGCTATCTTGGCAAAGTGTTAATTTGCAGCTCTCTTTCTCTGAGTAATGTTGAACAATTTTTTCAAGTGATTGAGAAGAATTTATATCTTTCATCATCTGTACTGCCCAGCTTTTCTATAACATTGTCTACATTTTTCATCTCCACTTTTAAGGTGCTCTGTATATATTTGGGATAGCCTTTTGTAATATAAATAGCAGTTTTTTCATTTTGATGATTGTCATTTTACTTTGCTTATCTAATTACATTTTAATTAATCAAGTTTATCACTCAGTTCATTTGTAAGAAAGTGTTTTCTTTTATTGACTCTGATGAAAACTAACATCATAATCTCTTGGGATTTCTTTTAAGATCTTGCATCAATTTCTCCAGCACTACATTACGAGCAGGGATAATGCTACACTGTATGTTCATATTCAGTGAGAGTGAACTGAGATTTACTGAATGTTTTCCACTTGAGTAAGTTTGTTTCTAAAGGTTTAATTGAAAAAAAAAAGTGTATGATGTGTTCTCTGGTTTTCCCATTACATCTACAATGTGATGTCATCAGCATCTCACAGTATAAGGGTTTGGTACCAATTATTCATTCTCCCGCATAATATGCTATTATGCTACAAACACTTGGAATAATTTTGCAATAAAAAAGGTGTGATGTCACATGAAGAATTACTGCCTGATTAGCTTGGTGCTGAACAATGCTAAAATACAGCACTGTGTGTTACCCTTGGGGAGGAAGTAGTCCCAAGACTTTCAGTTAATCCTGAGCAAAGAATCAGCCTTCATATTTTCTTCTCCCTTGACTGGGTATATTTTTCTTGTTAATTATCTTTGTAATGTCATACTCTCAGGGCTCTGAGTTTCACATTTTGTTTTTCCTTTGCAAACAATTGTTTGTGCTTAGAATTAATTATGCAAGAGATGAGTCAAAATTAATTGGTCACACTTTTTGCAAAATATACTGGTAGTTTCTTTTATTGTGAGAGTAAATCTTTTTCAATTTCACTTTTTATATTTAATTTTAAGGGGAATAAAGCCAAACAAAATAAAACAGAATAAAGCCAATCAAAACAAAGCAGTGAAAGTGAAACAGAACTTCAAAGACAGGATAATAGGAAATCAACAATGGCTACCATAATGCTTCTTGTTATCTTCAAAATTTCTGCCCCTAACATCAGACACAATAAAATCAAACAGAACAAAATAAAACCAATCAAAACAGAACATTAAAACACAAAATGAAACAAAACAAAACAGTAAGAACAATATTGGGTTTCAAAAACAAGACCGAGGAAATCCCCCATATTTGCTACACTGCATATTTTTATCCTCTTAATAGACGCTCAGACTACTGGCTTTAGGCCTCCAAAGTCAATCAAACATTACAAGCATTAAGTTGTTTTTGTACCTCAGTTGCTAACAACTCAGCCTGTGTTCCTCTGAATCAGTCAGTTGCTTATGGGGTGTGAGGAAGGGAGTGTTCTTGTCTCCCAGCCTGCGTGCTAGTTGGCTCATAGGAAGGGTGAATTGGCTTCTTGTTTCTCCTCCTGGGACCCATATGGTTTCTGCTGGCTCATGGGAAGGGTGAATGGGCTTCTTGTAAGGATAAAATTGTTGCAAATATTTCTTTAGTTATCCCCAAATCAAACAATGTTCATTTAGCCAACATAAATTTCTGTCTCTCCATCTTATCAAAAGGACTTGCAATAGTTTGAGAGGTAGACAAATAACATATCCTTGTTTCAGTCATGTTTTGGGGATATAAGTGAAGAAATTCAAAATGATATTTACTATCTTATAGTAAATAAATGATACAATTTTTGATATTGTCAGTGAAAAATGAGTACCTTTTCCAGAATAGAAATGAGAAAACTGCTTTGATTTTTAGCCTGACAATAATGTTAACAATTGCAAAATCAGCTTGTGGTTTCCATGAAGGTACTTTCTGCATTTGATCAAATTTTTCTGAGCTTCTGCACATATCCCCAAACATTTGCAGGTAAAAGTTCTATTCCACATTCATGATTCTTTTTCCCCCTGCATTCATTATTTTCAACAGAAAGTATGTTTTTGCACTTCCAACTGTGATAGTTATGTTTAAATCTAAAATATATCAACAGGAACATCAAGCATCAGTTAGAAATTTGATTTGTTCTAATCTTGGTGATTTATTTGTTTGATCTGAGGTAAACTGGTGTTTCATAAGTTTATTTTTTGATGTTGTATTTCAACTATTTAAGTAAGAATTGTATTTACACCACCAGGCTCATGCTAACTCTTTAAAAGGATAACCACTTATGGGTTTATACTCTATTTATGTTGCTGTTTTTGTTTGACTTATTATTTATCATGTCTTCTTGAATTAAAACAATATGCTGTCATAAGGCTATACAGATTTATCTAATATTTGATGATGTAATATAAGTCACAGGAAGTTTTGATACCTGAAAATAATAATTTCTTAAATCATTGCTAGGAAAAATAATTAGTAAATGCCAGTATTTTTCTAGAGATAACAGCTTACAGTGGTCAAAAATGTCCTAAGCGCTATGCTTTACATTTTATGGGATTTAATCCTGGCAGAATATGTGTATATATATATATATATATATATATATATATGCACACACACATATACATATGTATATATTCTCATAAATTTTCTAAGTTCACACTAGTGATAAATACACAAGTTATTAATTGACTGTAGGGTTCTTTAGATCCAAAGTCTATGACTCAACTGCCATCTAAGCCTTATTATCTTACTTCAAATCTATTAGTCACTTCTCCATTAATTTGAAAAGAAATGTATCTTTAAATTGTAAAAGACTGTGAAAATATTCTGTAGATTACTGCCATATATGAAAATAATTCAAAAAGTCAATCTATTGATAATGGTTATGGTTCTGATTGGAATAACATATCTATATCCTGCATGATCTATATGGCCTGAATAAATCCTATTAAAATTAATTTTCAATGAGTAGGAGCCAGACTCCAAGTTTCAAAAAACAATCCCCACTGTGGAAATCAGTGTGGAGATTCCTCAAGAAGCTAGTATTAGAGATCCCAGCTATCCCTCTTCTGGGCATTTTCCCAGAAGAAATGAAAACATCATACCACAGTGATATCTGTGCACCCATATTTATAGCAACACAATTTGTAACAGCCTGATCTTGGAAACAACCCAAGTGCCCATCAATCAAAGAATAGATAAAAAAGATGTGGTATTTTTATACAATGGAGTACTACTCAGCTATTAAGAAAGATTGTATTGAGACTTTTATAAGTAAATGGACACGAGTTGACACCATACTCATAAGTGAAATAAATCAAACCCACATGTGTAAATACCGTATTGTCTTCCTAGTGTAAGAAACTGAAAAAGTATATATGATCCAAAATCTATAGTGGATACTATGGAAGGGTAAAGGACAGCTCAAAGAGCAAAAGTAACTGGGAAGGGAAAAGGGGGAAAGAGGGAAGGGAAAAGGAAAAGATATAAATCTGTATATATGTATATGTAAGATAACTAAAACGAACACACTGCTGAATGTATTCGTTATTCAGAAAGAACAATTAGCACTCATATGATTAGATCAATTTTACATGTCTATATCTGTTAATATAAACAACCATTTTAAAGATAATGATACGCAATATTGCAACCATTGTCGAGTTTCTATCATCCTGTTTTGTAAACCTGTAATGTTACTGTTGTGCGTTTGCTCTAGTCGTTTGTTTGTCTGTTTTGTTTTTTGTCTTTGTTATATGTGTCTATTTTTTATTCTGCTTAAATAAATAAAAAAATCCCTTTATGAAAGGCAGAGTCTAATAATGAAAACTTTTGCTAGGATCTGCATTGAGTTCAACATTTCAACATCAGTTTAAGTGGTAATAAAAAAATTCCACAGAAAATTGATTATGTTTCTTTAACTAATATAATAGTGATAACTTTGGAGAAGTGACATGCTTGTTTTGTATGTTATTTAACTCCATTTTTGTGCAATGTCTGCCTTATTACTAAAGCTCAGCTGAAGCCAGATAAATAAATGGCTTGCAATTAATAATTCATTATTAATTGTCATTCCAAATTCCAATTTAGGAGCTACCTAGCTCCTGATCATTTTGGCCTAGTTTTTTATTACTCATGCTATATCCATTCTTTAGGCTCTGTCAATATACTTGCTAGCCAGTGTGGTGACTCATGCTTGCAATCCCAGCACTCAGGAGGCTGAGACAGGAAGATTGCTCTGAGGTCCAGGCTCCAGCCTTGGCTACATAGTGAGTTCAAGACTGGCCTGAACTACATAGTGAGACCCTCTCTCTCTCTCTCTCTCTCTCTCTCTCTATATATATATATATATATATATATATGTATATATATATATATGCATTTATATATATTATATATATATTATATATTTCTGTGCTAGATTTTTTCTATTTTGACCCTCATCATTTCCTGGGATAGAGATTTCACTTCATCTTTTGGCTCTTTCTAGTCTTAGACTTTGATGACCATTTCTGACCCTGAAAATACCAACCTAATGTTAGTACTCTGTCTAGAAACCCTCCTAGGTTTACCCTTAAGAACATAAGGCAGAATGTCAGAAATTTCCTGATAACCAGGAAGAACTATACAGGAATGTCTGTCCAAAGACCAGAAAATACTGGTTTTGATTATTTTGTATTTTTTTTCCTTTAACTCACAAAAACCTTACTTAATAGAGGTAAATGACACTACTTAACTTATGGTGAAGTGTATTGATTTTCTCTGCTTCCTTAAAGGTGACCTCCAGGCAATTGTAGACTCTAAATTACATGAAGGCAAACAGACATTATAGATTTAACTCAGCAGTTTGAAATCTACCAGCCAGTTAATTCCCATTTCCCTTTACAGCCCATTAAATACTCTATTTTTAGTTGAAGTTATAATATTTATATTCTCCTCCTCATGTGTACGGATATGCTACCTTTCTTTGGTAATTTCTCTAGAGACTTATGCTTGGATTAATTTTTTTTCTTTCTATTATCTTCATGTCATTTGTCCTTTTATTTATGTGTGTTTCAAATCTGCTTAAAATTGGTTTTCTAAACTTTAGAGTAAACTTTTTTGAGAAAATGTAAATTTTCAAGTGAGGCAGACAAAATAATTTAAATTTTAAGGGAGGCACGTGAAACAAAGTCCTTCTTCTGGAAATGAGTTAGATATATTTTTGGTATAGGGGACAAAGCTGGTATAAACATAATGCCTGACAGTAAGATTCAACTCACATAGTAGAAGTGTTGAGCTTTATTCTTACTTTTAAAATTATCAGGATAAAATGCGTAGCTGGACGTTTGGAAAAAATAAACATATGATTGATAACTCCAAGTTTATAAAATAGAATATACAATTGTTCACAATTGTAAATCAAGAAAATTTCTACCTCCAAGAAAACTGAAATAAGAAACTTTGTTTTGATACATGTTATGATCATAGTTTCAATTTTAAGTGTGATTTGTGACTATGAAGAAGAATTTACTTTTAGGTTCATTTTTGTAATAATAACATAAAATGCTTAATTTAGTAATTTAATGCACTTTCAAAACTGAGGTACACCCACCATGTTGAAATCCTGAATGACATTAACTCAGCATTAGAATTATTCATCCAGTGACCCTTCCTTTAGTTTCTCCTGTAAGACATGAACTAGCTCTTCTTCAGCACACGTGATTTAATAAGGAAGATAAGATATGGCTCATAGTTTCAAATTTCTGAGCCTTGGAAGCTCTTCACCAGTAAAGCAGCTGTATAATCATTATTTTTTAAATAAATATATACTCTCCTATAGTCTTTAATGTGATTTTCCACCTGTGGTCCCTTTTATTTATTAGTACTAGATATTCACATGTCTTGTAGAAAAGCCATTATTGAATAAAATCCTACTGTTTGGTTGACTAAGGGTAAGCTAAATGGAAGTATGAATGATAATAAGATAAAATAAATAAATGATTGGCCAAAATATTCCCCCTTGGCAAAATAGAAGTGGTGGGTGGTTCTGTTGGATTTTTCCTGGCTTTAAATTTCTGGAAAATTCCAAATAAGAAATGCAATTCACATTGATCTAGTGCTGATCATTTGTCATCTTTGTAACTAATCTTACTGACATACCTCTTTCTTATATTAGATATATTATTTTAAATGCTGTCCTCTTTAGAGAATTACCAGTGAAATCAAAGCAGACATGTGAATTTGCTTAGAAATGTTTGGTTTTCCTTTCATTAACATCATTATCGTTTTCTTTTTTGACAGAATTCATGAAAGAGATCACTGAAAGACTCTTTATGGATGATGAAAAAGGAAAGAAATTAATATTTAATCTTTTAAATTTATAATTTTGCATGCTTTCTTTTATTTTACAATATATCAGTATAAAGAATGTTAAAATATTTTAATGTCTTAATTAGGGCTATTTAAATCAAACAACACTGATATGTCTATGTTTAGCAGCTTGTACTTGAATGTTTAATACACATATTTCAAAATATTGAATGAGAAATGCAGAAGTCTGATTTTTTAAAAAAAATACTAAAAGTGGAGGCTTTTTGGGAAAAAAATTTTTTAAAAAGAGACTATCAGATATGTTAGTTATAAATGAATTTCGGTGATGGGAACAATGAGAAATATATTTGCATTACGATAAAATATTTTGAACTATTCCTAACTGGAAGGGAATGTTAAATTTATGTTCTTAACATCACTATGGCTGTCATGTGGATGGCTAAAATATCAATTGGAGTAACTGCCAAGAGACCTAATTTCTGAGGATGATTCAGCTGTTGATTTTAAACAAGTTGTGGGCTCCTCAGGCATCAGTTCTCATCTGAAAATGAGAATTTAGTAAATGTGCTATAATTCTTATTAAACTCTGTTATTGTATGAATCAGTGGTTCTCACATTAAATGTTAAGTATCGGTGATGGCAGTACATTCTCATAATTATTCATTTAAAAATATGTGGAATGCTATACCAAAAGTATGTGGGAGTACTAAACCATTAGTGACATTTGAAAAGTGCTAAAATGACAATGGTAGATTGCAGCAAGCTCAGCAAAAATGGGCACAGCTGAGCAAACAGCCCACTACAGAGGCCTGAATGAGACCAACCAAGCAGATGAACCACGTTGCCTAACCACGCCTAAAAAGCCAACCCTAAATATGAAGAGCTAGACACTTTTTATAAAAAATAAACCACTCTTTTGAAATGTTTCATTTTGCAGGAAAAACTAACAATGCAACTATACACTTTTTATTTCTCCAAGATAAAATATTATTATGTTATAAAGGCAGATATTGTTTGGAAACAGCTTATTCCTGCAAAATTTTGTAACATGGTCACTAATATCAGAAATAAACACAAGTGAATATTTCTTGTCATAAAAACGTGATAGAGCTCTAAGGGAAAGGAAGATGGGAGCAGAAAAGTCACACTTAGGGTAAGATTTCATGGTGACAAATATTAAAATTCTATGTTGTAAGCAGTTATGCACCATGTAACAATGCTTTGGTCAATTTTACACCACATTCATGATGATTATGTACCTTATAACCAAGGTGTGCAGTAGACTACACCATATAGGTTTGTGTAAGTTTATTGGGTGATCACACAAAAAGTTATCCTAAAGTTCACTCCTTAGAATGTACCTTCACTGCTAAGTGATACAACACTATATTCTAAAATTATGCAAAGTATATATTTTAATATCCTCACCACAAAAAATAGTAAGTAGGTGAGGTTAATGATACGTTGATTGCTTTATTTAATCATTTTGCAATGTATACACATATCAAAATATCACATTCTATCCCATAAATATCTACAATTATTATTTGTCATTTCAAAACAATCACCAAAAAATCAAAATAAACTGAAATAGAAATTTTTTCTTTCTCTTTGACCAGACTATTTTTACTTCTATTTCTAGAAAATAAGGAACACACCTAATGTATTGGTATAAAAACATTCTAGACTGCTCTTAAACCCTTCTTCTTGTTTGAGACTTTCTGAATTTTAAATTTTTCAATAGTTCTGTAAGATAATTTATTACAAAAACTTATGTGTATATATATCATCTTGCACAGCGAGTATGACTTATTTTGAATTTAGCTGATTTTACTTTTAGGAAGAGAATTTATATTTTTATTAGTATATTTCAATTTTATGGACATGACTTGACAGGTAATATCTTTCCTATGCTATGAAGCTATAGAAAAGACTACATAAAATTGCAAAAAGCAAAAATCCTCTAATATGTCACATGACACAATGAACCATGTGCCAAACAGAAAATTTATACTTTAATGTAGTAAATATATAACCTGATTTACCAAAACTATGCTATTTATACTACCTGTCCTTTTATATTCATTAATGTCTATTTTATGATTGGTATTTCTATTTGGAAATATATAGCCATTGTCAATTGATTATTGTATAACATCAAAAATATGTGCCTATCAAAGGAAATACTTTTAAAAATAAAGATGTTTCTAGGTGTATTTGTTAGGGTTATTCAGAGAAATAGAATCTGTTAAGAGACAGGGAAATTGGCTTGTGCAATTATGAAGGATGAGAAGTCCCATGATCTACCCTTGGCAAACCGGAGAACCTGTTTAGCTGGTGGTGCTATTTAGTCTGAGTTGACAGCCCTGAGAGCATCCAGTGACTGCTGGCATAAACCCCAGCTGTTGAAGACGTTATAGACCAGAGTTCTGATGTCTGTGCACAAAAGAAAATGGATATTCCAGCTTATGAGAAAGAGCGAATTTGCCTTTTTTTCTGCCTTTTGGTTCTACTGTTTTTCTACCTGAATCAAATAATACCCGGGCACCTTGGAGAAGGCAGATCTTCTTTATCCATTCTACTAAATAGAATGCTAATATCTTCTGGAAACACCCTCACAGGCACACTCCAAAATAATGTTTTATGGGCTATCTGGCATCATGTAACCGAGTCCAGTTGATATATAGCATAACCATCCCAACTTCACTCCTTATCAGTCTGACACCAATGTACATTTTAACCCATACTTAATCTCCAACTTCATGCAAGAATAATTTTTAAATATTGCATGTGTAACCAAACTCCATTAACCGCTTCCAAAAATGGCAGTTAGGTCTTTGAATGATCTTCTTCTCCTAATAGTAACTCATTTTATATTCTTAGAAGTGAAGGGGAGCAGAAAGAAAATAAAGACATTTAGTTAATCTAGATATTTATAAATACTAGAAAATAAGGAGAATATACATATGATGATTATAGTTCATTTTTGTAACTAGTCACTTGTTATAGCAAGTGTTTGTAACTACTTTCTACTACCCATTCTATGTTCCTTTTCCCAACACTAAACACCTTAACTCCTGAAGAGTGTGAGTCACTTGTAGGACTTCCTAGATTGTGTCCTTATAGTTAAACTTTGACCTTAGCCGCAGGCATGGTGATATTAAGAGATGCTGGATCACGTGTATTCCAGGTATACTCTTTCTTACTGTCCCTGTGGAGCAGTAGTACAATTTTCCCTTGTGGTAGACCAGATAGAACCTCAGCCACCCTGAAACTCCTTCATTTGTATATTTTCGCAGAGACCTTAAAAACGCAATATGACCAGGTGACAGTCTTCCCTTCAGTTCAGTGAAATCATTGTTTTCTCTACCCAGATGGATTTTTCCCTCTGGAACTAAGACTTTCTAGATTAACAGATTATAAAAGCATGAAAACAGGAACGAAAAATTTTACTAGTGGATCACTCAAGGTCATAGTGAGTAGTATAACTCCCATTTCCATGCCTTGATTCCTGGATTTCTGCAATTTAGAAAATTCAAGTAGTTCTTTTGAAGTGTACCATATCTTTTTTGTTTGTTTGTTTGTTTGTTTCACCAGGAATGAACTCACAATCTCATGCTTGCCAGGCAGGTGCTTAAGCCACTGAGCCAAACTCCCAGCCCCAGTTTTTTGAGACAGGGTTGCACTATGTATTTCAGGCCAGCCTTGCACTCCCGTTGTAGCCCAAGCCGGCCTTGAACTCCCAGTGCTCCTCCTAAGTCAGCCTCCTGAGTGCTGAGATTAAAGGCCCGGCTTGTACTGTATCTTTTCATGGGTCAGAGCCTGTACCTTACTTTAAAGGGCGTACTAGGACTCATTATACTCATTAACATAGCCTATCATTATCAGATAACGCATGTTGTTCTGTTTGAAAATATATAGCCATTATACATTGACTATAACGTAAGATGAAGGCATGTATCAAAGGAAAGCATATTTTACAATATAGATGTTGACAAACTATAAGATAATTAAGTCCACTCATTAGAAATTAAATTTCTGTCTGAGATAGAAATCATCTTTCATTAGACCATGCAATGAGACTCAAGGTTTCCTCATGAGTATGGAGGATGCAGGAGGGTAGAGAAATGGGGGCCATAGGGAAAGAAGAGTTAAGAATACCCTGATGTTAAAAAATGTTAAGAGGGAAAATGTAAACAGGACTGAGAAGTGATGGCCACGGAGATAGGTCAGCAGCGCCAGTGGATTTTAAAGTCTGGAAGGAGGGGAATGGGTAGGGACTAAAACAAGAGTGGAGATGATGGAAGTGAAGTTGCAGAATGTGGGATACTTGTTACAGGGGATTGGTTGTAAAAGGAAAATAAATAAATAAAACAACTGGAAAGTTGGAGTAGAAAATGGTTCCTAAGGAAACTTTTGGTTTGCTTCCTTTTAAAGCTGTCAGGGTCTTCATATGTGCACTGATAGTTTTGCCAACACTCTGAGGCATGTGTAGGATTGCTGAGGATTTCTGAGGGAACTTCTATTTGTGGTTGCAAGCACACTATGTAGTATCATCCTAAGGGGTAAAATGTCCCACTTATAAAAATAATAACCAGGAGGAGTGCACAAGCATGAGTCCTTTGTGCTTGCATATTCAAAAACACTTTTCTTTGTAATTTCTAAGTTTTTCTTATTTTCTCCTTTCTACAAAAAATTTCCTTTGTGACGCTCCGTTTTTTTTTAAAAAAAAAA
>RJWM01009877.1:0-66045 GCA_004363535.1 Dasyprocta punctata | reverse complement strand
GAGCTTGCTCACTCCTCGCTTCCTCTGAGCCAGGTTTTTTCAAATACTGTCCTACAGAGCTATCTGCTCGGGTACAAATGGCCCTAATGCCAGGAAAGCCACGGCAATAAAAACAGCTGCTCCCTGCCCCGAATCCCCTACTGCATCTCATCTCTCCTCCAGGAGCTGGTACATTCTGTCCTCCCACTGGGCTACCCCAAGCTCTCTCAGACAGAGTAAAGCTCTGAGAGAGATGAGGACCTGCCCCGCTCTGCGCTCCCAGTCTTGGAGGGGCCTCAGGAAAGAATGGAGGCCCGCTTGTGTTAGAAACAGCCAGCAACCGGTCGATGCATCATCAGAGGCGAGAGAAGGAGCTGCCTGTCAGTAACTCGGCAACCACACACTCGCCAAGAACAGAGCACACAGTCTACTCTATGGGGAGTGTGAAATGATTTCTTTCACACTGTTCCTTATTGGAACATTCCCCATCGACAGCAATCACTCACCCTCCCAGGGAGACGGGCTCACAGAAACAACAAAGGAGAAAGAACACACAGGATTACACAGGATTGCACAGGGACACATCAACACATGCAAACACACACGCAGGAATTTAAGCACAAGCACCCAGGTGAACACACCTCAGTGCACACGAACCTCACTTACACTCCGTTGTGACGCATAGACACAAAGCCAGCATTTGTGCATTTGGACCCACACAGCCTCAGACATGTGGACCCCCAGTCTCAGACCCAAACACACACCAGACCCAGCCACCACAAGCACACGAAATCTCATTGAACACAGAGAACCATGTAGACACTCCAGTAATATTTTTGAGTGTGCAGATATACACAGATACATCAACCCCGACATTCCATCAGACGTAAAGCGACATGAAGAGGGGCGTGACGTGTGCAGTGTAAGCATTTAGGAGGGCGAGTTTGTTGCGAGACAGCAGTGCTAGAGAGGGGTAAGCAGCAGATGTTACAGCACCAGAAATTAGGAGAATTTGAACTGGGGCTGCAAACGGATTCATTGTCAAGCCATGAGCAAAGTTGGTGGCTAATCCAAGGTACTTGGAAGAGAAGAGGAATTTGTCTTGATATTCTGGCTCGAGCAACAGGGTAGCACTCGCTGGGGTGGGTAACACTAGAGAAGGAAGTAGCAGGATCACAATGGGGACTTGCTTTGGTAATTTAACCTATGGATGGAAAGTACCCCGAGTGCCTGTCACTGGGGGCACTGCTCTGGCCAAGCCTGGGAGGAAGGAGGCCCAAAGGACTCTGCCCCAGGCATTTCAGCTTATGTCTAGATGTCCCCCCAAAGCCTCATGCAGTCCTAGGTGGGACTTTTTCAGAGGTGGCTGAATCTAGAGTATGTAAATGATTCATGGCGCAATCCTAGAATTAAGAGTGCTAGGATTAAGGATGAGTGATTACTAAATCAGTCCACTGGTTGGTGTGGCACTGCAGACCAATGTGGCATCCTGGATACAATATGAGGGACAGAAAGAGGTTTGTCTTGTCTCGTTTGCACTGCTACCTTCTGCCCACTGTGAACTGCTACTCCTCTGTGATGCCCCTGAGCCATTCCACCCTGCCTTGGAGCCCGCCAATTATGGACTGAAACCTCAACAAACTGAGCCAAATAAACCTTTCCTCCCTTAACACTGGGTGTCAGGTATTTTGTCTCAGAGACAAAAAAAAGTAAGACATCTAAGGAGGCCAATGAGCATGTGAAGAGTGGAAGACAGAGCAGGGAGCCTGCTGGGGCACGGGGGCCCAGGCATTGGTCCCCCCTGAAACCCCTCAGGACCGTCCTGTCCACAGCACTCCTGGCCAAGCTTCCTTCCAATCTCCCAACTGTTGGTCATCAAATTCTTTATGATCTAACAGCATGGTCCTCAAATTCCTTTAGACCCATCCCATTCTGGAATGAAAAAGGACACTTTTGGGGGCAAACGTCACCCTAAGCCTTGGCTACTCCTCAGGCTCCTCTACTTTGGACAAGAATGTGTGTATGCACAGGGCTCTGTTTCTGTAACCATCCTTAGCCTCAAAAGTGTGATGGTTTCCATGATACAAGGACACCTGAGCAAGGACGAATAAATAAAGTGCCACCTACCAGAATGGATGGCTCAGGCAAAGCAGGGAGAAGGCTCTCCAGAGGAAGACCCTGCTAACTGAGGGGAAGGACGGCCTCACACACTGCAGTAAAGCCCACTGCATTTTTAGCATTAAATTTTTCTCTAGTCAGATAAGAAATTCCTCTCTCAAAGGCCTAATTCACAGGAACCGAGTGTGACTTTAATAGAAACCAGTTCCCCAAGGAAGCAACGCTGAGCGCCTCTGAGGCTGCAGATGGGCTCCGCGCTTCCCAGGAGAATCTCACTTCCTTCCGTTCTTCATCTCCCCTTTCCCTCCCCCGCCCCTGGGTCCCTGGCGCTGGGACTGCAGGGTGTTTTTAGCACACAGGGATTTGAGAGGAGGACCCTGAATATACCAGCCCTTCAGAGGGACAGCCTGCCCCTCGCATTCTGCCTGCAGCCCCAACCCGCCAAGGAAGCTCACACAGCCAGCCAAGGGGACCTTGGGAAGGAAAAGGGCCTGAGGATGCGGCCTCGGGGCCACAAAGCTTGGGGCTTAGGGGTCCTCTTTTCTCCTTGCTCCTTGGTTCAACGAACTCTATTAAATGATAACAGTGCAATTTGGAGGTGATAGAGAGACACCAGGAAGGGTTCACATCTATCAGTTCAGACAGATTCGCGACAAAAACGTTGTGAGATGAGTTAACTGCCAACAGCGATGAGGGCGAGGAGCCGTGAAATCGCAGGGTAAATAGTCACCCCGTGTGCGTGTGTGTGTGTGTGTGTTGGGGGGAGAGGGTTATTTAGAAGTCTTACAGAAGCAGAAGCGGGAGCAGGCAGGTGAATGCTGCATTGGAAATCCCAGCCTGCGGATGAGTGCTCAAATTGTGGACATTCATGACACAGGCCCATGCATGGGCCTGGCTCTGTGCCCTGGAAACTGCCCCTCCCCAGCACTAGGTGGGCAAAATGGGGGAAAGCTGATACGATCTTTCCTGATTCTTCCTGTCTTTGCCAAGCCTGCGCACTGAGTCACTTTCCTGGGATTCAGATCTTAGATTCATCTTTAGTGGCTGAAGTTATAAGACAAAAAGCTCAGGGCCTATTGATGCCCATTTTTCTCTCCTTGGAGAAGAGCAAACTGCAGAAAAGAGAAGCAAGGAGCCAAGCTGGGGAAGAGCAGGAAAGGGAAGTGGGAGGACCCTAACTTCTCCTGAGGTTTCCCGTGGTCAATGCAGCCCTGACCTCAGTTCTTTCAAGAGAGGCCACGGGTTCTCCCACTGAATTCCATCTTAACACAGCAAGGTCTGGTTGGATTTCCCCACATGCAGCCGAGAGGACTGGAGCGACGAGGCGTGTGCACGGGGAGAGACAGAAAGGAAGAGGCGGGTGAGAGGAGGCGGGCTCTTCAGTGCCCACTGAGGCATGAACGGTAGCCTCCAAAAGGAGTCAGTGAATGCTTCAGATCTGCACAGAGAGGTGACCTTGAGGAACCTGGACCAAAGCAGGGGAGATCAGGAGTGTGGACAACCCAGGAAGCAAAGAACGATTGGAGCAGAACTTGGACAGCATTTGGAGAAAGTAGTTACCTTAGAGTCCAGAGAAGCGGGAAGATTCCAGAGGTGTCTCCAAGGCAGAAATCGAAGGATCAGGCAGAGGAGCAAGAATTAATGAGGTAAGAGATTCTGAAATGGTGTCATGAGAGAAATAGATAATTGTAGAGAAAAAAAATTATACTCAACAATACCCCCCTCCAACTTGAACAGGAGAGCAACATAATAGCATTAGAAAGAGATGTTTAACCCAATCTCCCTACTTTCATTTTGGCACTCCAGAAGCTACTGACCAGAGAGCAATGGATTCGGTAGGAAAGACTGGGACAGAACTGAGAAAGTGATTATGGACCATATTTAAGTCTATCAAAAATATCCACCAATCGGATTTCCAGCATGGAATTCTGGTGTTCAATTTAACATACACAGTAACTCGATGGAAGTAAAATTGTTCATTTTTGACAACAGTTTTGTGATTCCTACTCCTGTTTTTAAAGTAATTTAAGAAATTTTTTCATTCAAAAAATGAGATGTGTTTCTTTTTTTCTTATCAGCAATGATAACTCTAAATCAATAACTGTTTTTCAATCTACACACTTATGATTCTATTTTCTGAATAGTTTTATTACACATACTTTTTTGTGAACATTCATGGCACAGAGGCTATAAAAGAGTGAATCTCTTCCTTGTTCCCATTTTCCCATTAAAAACGGTGTCGGTAGCTGCTTGCCAGCGCTCTCAGAGGTGGGCCGTGCAAAAACCAAATGATGTGGCCTATGCATGCATCCCTTCCCCCACAAAGCTCTATGTTTTTGTTTCCTATTCTGTTTCATGATTTTTCCACATAACAAAGCTCTGAAAATGTTCGATTTCTGAGTAAGAAGATCCAAAATGTACAATAGATATTGTAATAAGGAAAGGGAAAGAAAGCGCTCAAAATACATATAACTGTACATATGTATAAGTATGCAAGATAGATAACTACACTACTAATTCTCTGTTAGTTCATTAGAAAGAATAGTTTGTGTTGTCATTGCTTGATTGTCTGATTTTTTTTATGTCTGGATTTCATAACTTGAACAACCACTTCTAAGATAACAATATGTAACATATTAACTAGTATTGATTTCTTACTTTTTTTTTGAAATTCTGTATTACTTCTACCTTTCTTTTTGTTTTGCTTTTTTAAAATAAAAAAAAGAAAAAGAAAGAAAATGTTTGATTTCTGTGTGTACAGACCTGCCTCTCGTTTTGAAATGACTCACCGTGTTTTATTTCTTTAGGCCCTATGGGTGAACTTCTGGGTTGTTTCCGTAGTATTATTAACATAATTAAAGGTGTGATAAAGGCTCTCTTATAGGTTTTCTAGCTGTAAGATAAATTCCCATAACTTATCTAAATTAAAGGGAATATGCATCGGAAATTTGGTGATTACGCTCAAACCGCCCGCCCAAGTTCCGCCCCAGGAAATGTACAAGAATGCTTCAGCCCTAAGACAGCGCACTGGGGCACTTTGGCTGTCAATTGGTGTAACAGTTGGGAGGAAAGTGTTAATCTCAGACCCAGGTGACCCCGGACCTCACAGTCCTGCTTCCTCGGAAGGATCCCAGCTAAGTAAGCATTGAGCGCTGAGTCCGCCTGAGCTGCGGTGAGCACTGCGTCTGGCCCAGGCACACTGCGCTGGCCAGCAGGTCTTAGGTCGCTATGACGAGAAGGCCGTGAAAACGTACCAGAAGGGCTCGCACATGCAGTCTGCGGGGCCACAGGAAGCCGCTGCCTTAGGAAGGCGCTTGGCCTCCTGAGATGAAGGTGCTGTTCAGTGTGGGTCCCTGCCCTGACCTCCTTTCAAAGAGCAGAACAACTTCATCTTCTGGGGAAAGCCTGTGTGTAGTTCATTTCTTTAAATTTACATTTATTTTATAATGAGAAATTTGAACATTTTCCAATAAATTTAAAGATTCTTTTCCATTTCTATGATCTATCATGGTTTTTGTCTACTAAGGAAATCATATTTCTATCTGATTTATTTATGAATACTCTTTATATGCCTTGGGATGTATTCTTTGCCATGTATGTTGGAAATATTTTTCTAGTTTTTGTGTTTGTCTTCTGGTTATAATTATGAAATGTTTAGCATGACGATCATTCCATTTTTACAAAATATTTACCTATCTTTTCTGTTAAGACTTCTGAATGTTATGAAGCCATTTCAACAGCCTTTCCTATTTTAAGGTTATAACTGTCCTTTTTTGCTTCCTTCCATTCTTTCCTTTTTTTTTTTTTTTTTTTTTTTTTTTTTTTTTTTTTTTTTTTTTTTTTTTTTTTTTTTTTTTTTTTTTTTTTTTTTTTTTTTTTTTTTTTTTTTTTTTTTTTGCGGCACCTGGGATTGAACTCACAACCTCACACCCAAGCACTTAAGCCACTGAGCCAAACTCCCAGCCCTGGTTTTTTGAGGCAGGGTCACACTGTGTAGCTCAGGCCGGCCTTGCGCTAACGTTGTAGCCCAAGCTGGCCTCAGACTCATAACGCTCTGCCTACCTCAGCCTCCCGAGTGCTGGGATTAAAGGCATGCGCCACCATGTCCAGCTTCCATTCTTTGCTTATTTTCCCATTTTTAAGTTTTAGTATTCAGTGTCTTTGAAATTTTTATTTAGGTATAGTTAGGTAAAGATACAAGTTTACTTTTGCTACCCAAGTCAATATCTGGATATAAAAGCTTTCAAACTCTACTTCACGACACTACTACAGTGGTTGTCAAACTTAATTTGTTTCAAATTCATGCTTAAACACCAAAAAGTTCAAGAACTGAATGTTTTTATCCCACAAGAAATACAATAATGGAAAACAAATAATTGGGTTTGAGGCCCCAAAATTACACTTATAAATTTATTATTCCAGGACTTTAACACGAAGTCAACAGCCTTAGGTTGTAGAAATATCCCATAACACATCAAAACACAATAAATAGAGTACGTTAAATATCAAAACACAACACAGCAAGTACAATTTTTAAAAATTTTTGGACAGGTGCTTTACCTTGCCATGGCTGCTCCCTGGTGTACTGAAAGTTGGAGAGCAATCAGAAGAGAAAGAGAAATGTTATTTATGGAATGAAAGTCTCCTCCCATAACTCCAAAAACTAGACTTTCTGGGGCTTCTTTCTTGGTCTCTTTTCACCTTTTTTCACTAAAGATTTGTCAGGCTGAGAGCAGTGTTGCGACTGAAGCACTTCCCGTCTATGTCCGTGGTGACACGCCACGCAGGACTCACTCTCAGCCTGGACAGATTCTTCAAGTCAAATTTTTGGTTTGACTATTGAGCCAAGTTATGAACACAAAGCAAATTTTTTCACACTTTGCTGTTTGAATGGTGGAAATTCAAGCTTGAAGCAGTGGGACCACCAAGGTATCACTATATATTCTCCTTTTCAGAGTTAAAAGTATTTGGTTCTCAAAATGCTTTAAATTTCTGTCAACACCATAGAACAGATTGTGCCAATTGAAAGCTTGACATATCCCACGCAGCCAGTGCTCTATTCCACCTTTTTATTTACTATTCCTAAAAACACACACTATAAAAGGTTTTGTGAAATTTTGACAAGAATTGAAACTGTGAAATTATAAAGATCAGAGCAGAAATTAATGCAAATGAGACTAAGAAAACAATATAAAGAATTGATGCATCAAAGAGCTGGTTCTTTGAAAGAATAAATAAAATTGGCAAACCCTTAGCCAATCTTATCAAACAAGAAACAAAAGAATCAAATTCATGCATTGCAGAATGAAAAGAGTGAAATCACTACAGATTCTGTGAAAATTCAGAAGATTATCAATACCTACTTGGAAAAACTTTACTCTCATAGAATGGAGAACATGAAAGAAATGGACAGATTCCTAGCTACATTTGAATTGCCAAACCTGAAGTAAGAAGATATAAAAAATCCGCATAACCCAATATCAGTTAATGAGATGGAAAATGTACTTAAAAATTTACCAACAAAGAAAAGCCCAGGTCATGATGTATTCACTGCTGAATTCTACAAGAAATTTAGAGAAGATTTAATACTGATACTCCTCAAATTCTTTAATGAACTTGAAAGGGAAGCACTTCTCCCTAACTCATTTCTGGAGGCAAGGATTACCCTGATACCAAAACCCAATCAAAAAAGAGAACTACAGACCTATCTCCCTACTCAATAAAATACTGGCAAACAGAATACAGCAAATCATAGAGAAAAATATACCCCATGACCAAGTGGGATTCATTTCAGGAATGCAAGGATGGTTCAACATACACAAATCAACAAATGTAATGCACCGTATTAACAGAGCCAAAGACAAAAATCACATGATCATCTAAATAGATGCAGAAAAATTTTTTGATAGAGCCCAACACCGATTCATGATAAAAAAAAAAATAACCCTACAGAAAATTAAAATAGATGGCCTTACCTCAATCTGATGAAAGCCATCTATGAATAGCCAACCGTCACCATCATACTCAATGGACAAAAATTGAAAGTTTTCACTCTAAAATCAGGAACAAGGCAAGGATGCCCACTACCACCACCTCCATTCAATACAGTTCTGGAATCATTAGCAAGAGCAATTGGACAGGAGTGAGCAGTAAAAAGACTAAGGATAGGAAAGGAAGAAGTTAAATTATCATTATTTGCAGATGACATGATACTCTACATAGAAGACCCCAAAAACTCCACATAAAAACTTCTAGAATTAATAACCAAATTCAGTAGTATAACTGGGTACAAATTCAACACTGAAAAATCAATAGCATTCCTGTACACAAGCAACAAACTCACTGAGAGACAAATTAGGGAAACTGCACACTTCACAGGAGCATCCAAAAAAAAAAAATGAAATACTTCAGAATCAATCCAACAAAAGAATTAAAAGATCTATACATTGAAAATTATAGTACTCTGAAAAAGGAGATTGAAGAGGATATCAGAAAATAGAAAGATATCCCTTGTTCATGGATAGAAAGAACCAACATAGTGGAAAAGGCTCTACTCCCAAAAGTGTTATACAGATATAATGCAATCTCAATCAAAATATTTAGCATTCCTCACAGAACTAGAGAATACATTCCTAAAATTCACTTGGAAACAGAAAAGATCTAGAATACCAAAGCAATTCTGGGCAACAAAGGCAAAGCAGGAGGCATCACAAACCCGGACCTGAAATTATACTACGAATCAGCATAGTACCGTGATAAAATCAGCATAGTACTGGCAAAAAGCAGACCTGAGGATCAGTGGAATAGGTTAGAAGATGCAGACAGAACTACAAACACACTCAGTCACCTTGTCTTCACAAAATGGCCAAATATATTCACTGGAAGGAAGATAGCCTCTTTAATAAGTGATCCTGGGAAAACTGGCTCTCCACATGCCAAAGACTTAAGCTAGATCTATATTTGTCACCATATACTAAACTAAAGTCAAAACACATCAAAGATCTCAGCATTAAAATAGAAACAATCTACTGGAAGAGAACATAGGTACAAATCTCAAAGACAGGTGTAGGCAGAGTTCATGAACAAAAACCAAACTGCTACACGGGAAGTACTTCAAAGAACCAACAACTTGGATCTCATCTTATTAAAAAGTTATTACACATTGAAGGAAATCACCAACAGAGTGGAAAGAAAACCTACAGATTGGGAAAAAATTTTAGCCAACTGTCCCTCAAACAAAGGACTTCTATTGACAATATATAAAGAATTGATAAAAGTCACACCTCCCAGATTCAAAGACCCAATCCAAAAATGGGCATCTGAGATGAATACACACTTGTCAGATGAAGAAATACCAATGTCAATTAAATATATGAAAAAATGTTCAACATAATTGGTCATTCAAGAGATACAAATTAAAACAACACTGAGATTCCATCTCACTCCAGAAAGAATGGTGATCATCAAGAAATCAACCAACAAAAATTGCTGGCAGGGCTGTGCAGGAAAAGGAACTCTTCTCCACTGTTGATAGGAGTGCAGACTGGTGCAACCACTGTGGAAATCAGTTTGGGGATTCCTCAAAAAGCTATTATTAGAGGTCACATTCAATCTAGCCATGCCCCTTCTGGGTATCTTCCCAGAAGAATTAAAATCGTCATGCCACAGTGATATATATGTACCCATGTTTATAGCAGCACAATTTGTAATAGCTAAATCCTAGAAACAACCCTAACTGCTTATTAACCAAGGAAAGGATAAAAAAATGGCATTTTTATACAATGGAATACTACTCAGGCTTAAGGAAGGATAAACTTGAGACTTTTACAGATAAATGAATGCAACTTGAGACCACACTCACTAGTGAAATAAATCAGATTCACATGTGTAAACATCTTATTGTCTCCCTGATGTGAGAATTAAAAGAGTAAATAAGATCTAAAATGTAAAATACATATCATGAAACATTAAGAAATTGTTAGAAAAGAAAAAGGAATTAGGATGGGGAAAGGGGAACACAAGGAAGGGAAAAGGGGAAACAACTGATAGTTAATTATACTATTATAAGTGTCTCTCTTTTTCTCTTAAATAAAAAAAGTGTCAGTTCATAAAAAGGGAAAGTTTGCATTAATATCATTTGGAGAATTTTTGTATTAGCCATTGTTATTCTCTTATCACCTTGTTATGAAATTGTTTTACTATATATATATATATATATATATATATGTAATTTCTTCTCATTGATTTGCAAGAACAATTTTTCTGGCATAACAAATGATGGAAACTTATTTGTTGAACTCCAACAATAACCTCTATTGAAGTGGAGAATAGAATTTAAAACGGTTTTATAACTTAGTAAACGCAGGCGATAAGACCCCTCCTTTTGGTTCCTTGTGGAAGCTCCATGTGAAGCTCTTTTTCTACCCATGATGACCATCAAGTGTTGATAAGAACTGAACTTAAATGACAGACCTTCAAATTACTGTGACACAAAACATTAAACCAAGTTTCTAAAAATAATGACACACATTTAAATATATTGTTTGTGGCATTGTTTTGTTCTAGAAGTTAACAGAGTTTAGTAACTTAAAAATTAAATAAAAATGGCTGAGGATGTAGCTCAGGGAAAAGACCTGGGTTCAATCCCAGTACCGAAAAGAATTAAAATTTCTTCACTGGGCAAGGCAAAAATGACATAGGATTGGGGTAGAGAAGGTAAAAGCTGTGTATGAGTTCTTTGTTACTACTTCCTAGACAAACAGCTACCCTCTCAATGTTATCCAAGGAAAACATTCCTTCTTTGCAGCAAATAACAAGGAAGTAGAAGCAAAAAATTATTTTTAGTCTGACAGATGTGCACTAAGTACGTACTTTGTATACCCAGCAAGCATGGTTGGGAGATGTGTATGCCAATCATCCCATAGCTTCAGATGCAGACAGGATTCTAACAGCAAAGTAAGTGAGAAATAATCAAAGCAAATGGATCCACCAGCTAAGAGGTAAACACCAGAACTGAACAGATCTTTCACCTTCTAAATAAACATGGAAAACATCAGCATTCGTACAAAAACATATGCTATTGGCCAGGGGTCTTGGTTGCATTAAATGGAAAGCAATTGTGATTATCTTAAGCAAAACCTGGAACTTAGATTTAACAGGCTGCTAGCAGATAAGGGTTGGAAAGGAGCAGAAGCCAGCAAATTTAGAAACTCGAGAGCAAGATGCAGGAGCATCAGGCAGGCTCTTACTTAAATGCTAGATAAATTGCTTCTGGCCGACTTAAGTGAAAATAAATTTACTGACAGTATATTTTGGAGCTGCAGAACTGACAGAAAGATTGGAGAATTGGGCTCAGAAAATGGCTGGGATCAAGGAGAAGAGGTAGCAATGCCAACACATGAACCCCTTGCATAGGACAAAGCTTGGGATGGCGTCTCTGCCTCAGGAGCTGAGGACTGGGGAGAGAAACGTCACTCGGGCACCAAGTGACCACCATCCAGCAGCTGCCCCAACAGCATTTCTCCTTCCCCGGAGGCTATCCAGGCTGCCACCAGTACAACCAGCAAATGTCCTGCCACCCCAGGTCTTAGCATCACTAGCTTTCATTTTAAAAGTCCACATAAACGCATCACAATGGCCAGGCCCTGGCTTTCTGTGAGGCCTAAGATTTGCTATCTGACTTTTCACTTGGATTGTGGGAAATCAACTCAGCTCCTCCACCAAGTCCACACTGGTATGTTAGTCACTTCTGTTACTGTGACAAAATACCCGACACCCACCAATTAAAGAAGGAAAGGTTTAATTTGGCTCATGGCTTGAGGGCTGGTTGGCTGGCTCCAAGGCAAAAACATCATGGCAGAAGGATATAGCAGAGTAAAGCTGTTCACTTCATGACAGCTAGGAAGCAGAGAGAGAAGGGAAGAGCTAGAGAGGGAGACACCTTCCAAATGTGCCCACCCAACCCTGTGACACGCCTTTTCCAACCAGGACCACCTCCTAACAGCACAGTTAGCTTGGAACTCACCAGTGGACCAATCTAGTGATGAACAAAGTGCACCCATGATCCAAACACCTTCCATCAGCCCATGTCTGCACACACGAGAATTCTGGGCGGTGTATTTGGTCTAAATCATAGGAACTCAGCAGTGAAGGAAATGAAAAATGACCATTCGACCTAACAAGAGTGTCTGAGGCCAGTCATCTTCACCACTCCTACTGAAAACTGTCACCATCTGTGGACACCACAGCTGCTTCTCTGCCTCTGAAAATGGACTATGTCTACCTCCTCAGCACCCCGAGAAGGAGCATCGGAGGACCAAGTCTTGGCCACCACAGCAAAGGAAGGAAGGAGCACCAGGGTCCTTTTGCTTCCACAGAGAGAGGCCAGGCATAATTACAGCTACACACACCAAGAAAACAGAACATAGCCCCGATGTGCAGGAAGGAAAAAAATTTTAGTGGTTTAGAAAAATACATTTACAGCATATATTTGGGATTTTCACTTAAAGAAAATATGGAATCTGTACACCAAATGTAAACAGAACCATGACCTGGTTAAGGGATGGCTATAAAAGCTTTCATAAATCATACTGGAATTTAATATTGCTCTGAAGATTATAGAAAGAAAATCCAAAAAAGAGGAGGAAGGGCTCAGAATCCCTTCTCTTCATGCAGAGGAAACCAAAGGAAAAACAAGATGAAATTTATAGATGCCATAGAATGAAGAGCTACACAAACATAAACAGTATACCTCAAAGGAACCACCATGAATTGAAAATAAACATTTGTCAGAGATATAAAAAAAGAAATATTCCTGGACAGAAGCACTCCCTTCTGAGATCTCAGATTAAAGTTGTTTTCTAAGAATCAAACAGAGCTAATGCAAAGGAAAGGCATATAATTATATTCTGGTAACTTCAAAATGACAAGAAGAAAGAAAGAATTCTATAAACCTAAAAGCACAGAAAAACTACTGGCATGAAAAAAAGAATAAAATATTAAGCTAGGCGCAGGCTTTTCCTTTCAGCACAGACGAGTGGTCCACCCTCGGTAGAAGGCTTGTTTTAAATGCGTTGGAGATGATCTAAGCAGAAATGAAACTAAGAAATTCAAAACCAGAGAAATTAAGACATGAAAAAATTGGTAGTTAGCAATGACATTCTGTGAGTAATATATTCTGAATTTTATTGTAAATATCATTCAAAGAAATGCCAAAATTTATTCTAAACCTGCAAAGAAATAGTAACAAAACTAATAATAATTATCATAATTGAAATCTTTTTTAGGAATGTGAAATTTAAGGGATGGTATTTTTGATGCAGATAATTAAAGGAAATTATAATGAGATATTTTTAATTAAATATATTTATAGACATCAAGAAAACATTGTAGAACCTGAAAATTACTATAGGAGAAAGAAAAGAATCAAATTAAAACAGTACAGATAGCAAAGAAGTGGGAATGAGTAGACAAGGCATAAAAATAAGATGAAAAAATGAAATAAAAATGCAGCTGACAATAAGTATAAATCAGTTAAATTACCATCCTAAAGATGACCGGATAAGGCCCAGAAAGAAAGGGCTGCTACCAGCTGTTTCCAAGAATTTAAAACAAAGTATAACATTTAAAGGGTAAAAATAAAATATCAGACAAATGTAAAACACAACAAAATCAGAGGCAGGACTTTCATTCTAACATAGTGTTCCTATTACCAAGCTAAACTTTCAACCAACAAAAATTTCAAATCAACAAAAATTCCAATCAATATAAAGTTTCAACCAATAGAAATTGTTAAACTGACCAAATATGATTGCTTTACCTTTAGCAAAGATACATCTTCTAATGACATCCTAGTGTTAAGAGGAAATCAAGCAAAAGCTAAACATAGCCACTATACTACACTATGTTTGGTTGTATGCCGCTTATCCCCTTTAAAAGACAGAAAACAAAACAATCCAGGCTATACACAGAGGCCCCCGAGCTGCGCCTCAAGAATGGCTGAGGCAACAAGTAATAAAAGATGTGGAGGGCAAAGCCGGGCCCTTCCCGTTGCCTCTGCCTGGATCCGGGTGAAAAGCAGCACAGGAAGGCACAGAGACCGGCAGAACGTCAGCCACACGGCAGGACCTCCAGCCGAGGAGCACAGGACGCACAGATGGGACAAGTGGCATGAGGTCGTCAGAAGCAGCCGTGACGTCACAAGCCAACAGGTGTGACCAGCGGCCACTGCAGAAAGAAGCCACAACTTGGTAACCGGCCATTTTCTCTCAGTTTTCTTCTTTTATTTTCTTTTTCTCCCTTCTTTGTTTTTTTCTTTTCTGTTTTTCCTTTTTCCTTTTCTCTCTCTTTTTTTTTTCACTTGTTTTTAAATGGTGGGGAAAAATCCAGCCACAGAAAACTAATCCCATCACCCAAAGGAAGAGACCAAGTTGAGATGATCCCTTGAACACTCCTTCATTCTTTCTTTTTTCCCCCTCTCTAGTTTCCCAAACCTTGTGTAACCACCCTTTGTCCACCAGCCTTCCTTTCACTTCCTCCCCAGTTGTCTTTATTTTCCATACTATCCTCCTTAAATTTCCCTACCACAGGGTAAAACTACTCTACCAAGGGGAAACACTTTGCATACAAGTTCCTAATTTATGATCAGTTTTATTCTATAACTATAGACTTTGCTCCTATGGTCAAAAGCACAAAATCACAGTTTTTCAGTTTCTAAATTGTGCTTGATGCTATTGTTATTGTCAATTTTACTACTTTAGCTAGAATGTTATATCTGTCATAATCAGTTGTTCTCCCTTCTGTAACAATACTAGGAACCTCTGAGGTAATAATATCACCATGACCCTAACCAAAGATTGGGGGCTGCGCCAAATGGATACCAACATTCCACTCTTAATTAATTGAGAAGGTAGGACTTTGGGACAAACACAAACCAAGAATTCCTACAAACAGAAGACATGCCTGAAGAACATAATTTTCCTAGAGATGCCTTGATACTAGTCATATAGCTACCTACTACAAAAACTCACAAGGATCATCACAGAAAACAAAATAAAATTTTTTCCAAAATAGAGAAATGACAAGACACAGAAGCAAAATGCAATCTTAGACTTCCAGCCCACTCAGAACAAGCCCAGGAGACATAAACATACAAGAAATTGGAAGACACACACCAGAAATTTCTGAAATGATAGCAACTGAAGTAAAGAAACGAACTGATGAGGCTATGGAGGAAATCAAATCATAAATAATTTCTCAGGCAAAAATAATTTCATGGTTTATAAAGGAATTGCTCGACAAATCTCATTCTATTTTTTTTCTTTTATTGGTACCAGGGATCAAACTCACAACCTTGTGCTTGCCAGGTAGGTGCTAAACTGCTGAGCTATACCCTCAGTAAGCAAATCTAGAGTACAGATAAATAAAAGAATAGATGACAATAGGGAGAGGATGGAAATCATGAATGATCAATATAGGAAAGGAATAGAATGCAGGAAAAGAATTCAAACAGATATCCAGGACATTAAAAATTCCATGGAAAGTTGGCAAAACTGCTTGAATGAAACTGAGGACACTTTCAGAACTTGAAGGCAGGATCATAGCTAGCAACCATGAGAGGAAAGATCTCTTGAAAATAACAAAAGATCAGGAAATAACAATTCAACAGCTCCAAGACAACATAAATAAAAACAATATAAGTCTAGTAACCATCAATGAAAAAGCAGAAGTCAACACAAATGACATAAAAAAGTGTTTGAAAAAGTAATAGCAGAAAATTTCCCAAGCATGGGAAAAGAATCTCACATACAGACAAGTGAGGCAAATAGAATTTTAATTAGCCATAACCAAAATAAATCTACAACCAGATATAATAATCAAGATCCCAGAAGCTCAACACAAGAACAGAATGTTAAAAGCTGACAGAGAAAAAAACAGATCACCTATAAAGGAAAGCCCATCAGAATCACAGCAGACTTCTCAACACAAACCCTCTAATCAAGAAGAATTTGGAGTGAAGTATGTAAAGTCCTGAAAGAAAATGACTTTCAACCCAGATTGATGTACCTTGCAAAACTATCTTTCAAAATTAATGGAGAAATAAGATACTTCCATGACAAAGAAAAACTGAAGAAATTCAAGACCATCAAACCAACCCTACAAAGAGTACTGAAGCATATTCTAGACAGAGACAAAAATGAACACAATTCAACAACAACAGAGAGAAACCACCAAGCAGGGCAAGCAATTACGCAGGGCAGAAAAGTAGGGAACCAGTAGCAGGAAAAAAATATGAAAAAGATAAGCCAATACATATCAGTTATGACCATCAATGTAAGTGCCCTCACCTCATCAATCAAAAGAAAAAGACTGTCAGAATGGATCAAGAAGAAGATCCAACAACACGCTTATATGAGGAACATATTTAACTCAAAATGAATCTCACAGACTAAAGTCAAAGGATGGAAAACAAACTTTGTGCAACAGGAACCCAGTAAAAAGCAGGGGTAGCTATTCTATTTGTAGACAATGTGAACTTCAAACCAAAAATGATCAAAAAGATAAAGAATCTCCATACTTGTTAGGGGAAAAATTCAAGAGAAATTGATAACAATCATAAATGTGTATGCATCAAATATTGCAGCACCCAACTGTATAAACAAATACTAATAGACATAAAAAAAACAAATATACAATAACACAACTGTATCATTAATAACCCCTTGTCACAAAGAGATAAATCAATCAGCAAACAAATAACAGAACCGAACCAAACCTGTGAACAAATGGACTTAGTAGGCAGTTACAGAGTGTTCCACCCAACAACATCAGAATATACATTCCTCTCAGCTGCACATGGGACATTCTCTAAAGTAGACCACAGAACATACTTAAGTAAATCCAAAGGGATTGAAATTATCCCATACATATTATCTGACCATAGTGCAATAACATTGGAAATTAATGACAAAAGAAACTGCAAACACTCCATACACACATGGAAATTAAATAACGCCCTCCTGTACAACCAATGAGCCACAGCTGAAACTAAACAAATTGAACAATATCAACAATCAAACAAAAATGCAAATACAACTTACCAGAACCTGTGAGACACAATGAAAATAGTCCTGAGAGGGAAACATAGCAGTGAATTCTCACATCAGGAAACAGAAGGAGCTCAAATAAACAACCTAATGCTGCAATTCAAACTTCTAGAAAAATAACAGCAAGTCAAACCCAAAGCCTATACAAGGGAGGAAATTATAAAGATCAGAGCAAAAATTAATGCAATTGATATGAAGACAACATTACAAAGAATAAATGAATCAAACACCTGGTTCTTTGAAAGAACAAACAAAATTCATAAACCCCTAGCCAACTTTAATAAAAAGAGGGAAGAAAAATCTCAAATTCGTACAATGAGGAATGTAAAGGGTGAAATCACTACAGAGTCTGTGAAAATTCAGATCATCAATACCTACTTCAAAAATCTTTACTCTGATAGGATGGAAAACATAGAATAAAAGGGTAGATTCCTGGAAACATGTGAATTACAAAAACTAAATTAAGAAGGGATAAAAATTCTAAATAACCCTGTATCAGTTAAGGAGATTCAAAATGTAATTTAAAATTTATCAACGAAGAAAATCCCAGGTGCTGATGGATTGAAGGCTAAATTCTATATGAAATGTAGAGAAGATTTAATGCCAATACTCCTCAAACTCTTTAATGAAATTGAAAAGGAAGGAATTCTCCCTAACTCATTTCTGGAGACAAGTATTACTCTGATACCAAAACCAGAGAAAGACCCAACCAAAAAAGAGAACTACAGGCCAGGCTCCCTAATGAACATAGATGCAAAACTCCTCAGAAAGATAATAGCGAACAGAATGCATCAAATCATCAAGAAGATTACGTGCCATGACCAAGTGAGCTTCACCTTAGGAATGCAGGGATGGCTCAACACACACAAATCACTAAGTCTAATACACCACATCAACAGAGCCAAAGACAAAAATCACATGATCATCTCAATAGATGTAGGAAAAGCTTTTGATAAAATCCAACACTCATTTGTGATAAGAAGTAAATATCCTACAGAAAATCAGAATAGATGATCTTAATCTGATAAAAGCCATCTATGACAAACCTACAGCACCATCATACTCAATGGACAAAAACTGAAAGCTTTCGCTCTAAAAACAGGAACAAGGCAAGGATGTCCACTACCACCACCTCCATTCAGCATAGTCCTGGAAACATTAGCCTGAGCAATTAGACAGGAGAGAGAAGTAAAAGGAATTAATATAGGAAAGGAAAAAGTTAAACTCATTATTCAGAGAAGACATGATACTCTACATAGAAGACCCCAAAAACTCCACATAAAAACTTCTAGAATAGCCAAATTCAGTAGTATAACTGGGTACAAAGTCAACACTGAAAAATCAATAGCATTCCTGTACACAAGCAACAAACTCACTGAGAGACAAATTAGGGAAACTGCACCCTTCACAGGAACATCCAAAAAAACTGCAATACTTCAGAATCAATCTAACAAAGGAATTAAAAGATCTATACATTGAAAATTACAGTACTCTGAAAAAGGAGATTGAAGAGGATATCAGAAAATAGAAAGATAACCCTTGTTCATGGATAGGAAGAACCAATATTGTGAAAATGACCCCATTCCCAAAAGTGTTATACAGACATAATGCAATCCCAATCAAAATATCATTAGCATTCCTCACAGAACTAGAGAATGCATTCTTAAAATTCACTTGGAAACAGAAAAGATCTAGAATGCCAAAGCAGTTCTGGGCAACAAAGGCAAGGCAGGAGCCATCACAACTCTGGACTTGAAATTATACTACAAACGTACTGTGATTAAATCAACATAGCACTGGCAAAAAATACAGACCTGAGAATCAGTGGAATACATTAGAAGATGCAGACACAACTACAAATACACTCAGTCACCTTGTCTTCACAAAATGGCCAAATACATTCACTGGAAGGAAGATAGCCTCTTCAATAAGTGGTCCTGGGAAAATTGGCTCTCCACATGCCAAAGACTTAAACTGGACCTATACTTGTCACCATGCACTAAACTAAAGTCAAAATGGATCAAATATCTAAATATTAAAACAGAAACACTCAATCTACTGGAAGAGAATGTAGTTACAGATCTTGAAGACACAGGTGTAGGCAGAAAGTTAATGAAGAAAAACCAAACTGCTACACAGGAAGTACTTCAAAGAATGAACAACTTGAATCTCATCTTATTAAAAATTTATTACACATTGAAGGAAATCACCAACAGAGTGGAAAGAAAACCTACAGATTGGGAAAATATTTTAGCCAACTGTCCCTCAGACAAAGGACTTCTATGTAATCAGGGATATAACTCAGCGGCATAAGCACTTGCCTGGCAAGTGTGAGGTCTTATTTAATTCCCAGTACAAAAATAAAAAAGGACTTCTGTCTAGAATATATAAAGGACTGAAAAAAATCAGGCCTCTAAACTTCAAAAACCCAATCCAAAAATGGGCATCTGAGATGAATACGCAGTTCTTTGATGAAGAAAATACCAATGTCAAATAAATATATGAAAAAACGTTCAACAGCATAGGTCATTAGAGAGACGCAAATTAAATAACACTGAGATTCCATCTCATCCCAGAAAGAAAGGGTGTCATTAAGAAATCAACCAATACCTAATGGTGAGACTGTGGGGAAAGGAACCCTTCTCCACCGTTAGTGGGAGTGTAGACTGGTACAACCACTGTGGAAATCAGTGGGGAGATTCTTCAGAAAACTAGGATTAGAGTTTAACCCAGCTATCCCCCTCCTGCATATTTTCCCAGAATTAACAACGTCATACACAGTGATATATGCATACCCGTGTTCATAGCAGCACCATTTGTAATAACTAAATCTTGGAAACAACATAAATATGCCCATTAATCAAGGAATAGATAAAAAAAAGATGTGGTATTTTTATACAATAGAGTACTACTCAGCTATAAAGAAGGATAAACTTGAGAATTTTATAGGCAAATGGATGCAACTAGAGACCATATTCGTAAGTGAAATAAATCAGAATCTCATGTAAACATTATATTGCCTCCCTAGTGTAAGGAACTGAAAGAGTAAATAAGATCCAAAATCTACAATAGATATCATGAAAGGGAAAGAAACAACTTAAAATGAAAGAACAACCGGGATGGGTGAAAGGAGAAAAGAAGGAATGCAAAAGAAAATTTATATATATAATAGCTTAAATAATTACACTACTTTCTTTTAGTTCATTGAAAAGAACAGTTTGTGCTTACATTGTTCCGTGAATTTTGCATGCCTATGTCTAGTAATCTGCGCAACTACTTTGAAGGTAACAACATGCAACATATTAATCATTGTTAATTTCCTATTATCTTGTTATGAAACTTTGTATCATTTTTTTCCTCTTTAAAATAAAAAGAGGGCTGGGAGTTTGGCTCAGTGCCTTAAGCGCCTGCCCTGGCAGGCGCGAGGTTGTGAGTTCAATCCCTGGTGCCGCAAAAAATAAATAAATAAATAAATAAAATAAAATAAAAAGAAAAGATGCAGAGTTTATAATTAGAGCATCCATCCTACGTCTATCAGTGCTCTACATGATCTTGCATTGGAAGAAAATCATCCTGAAAAGGCCATGGAATTAGACACACTGAATACACTGAATTGGCACTGGTTTTTAAAAATCTCATTGACACTTTTTCAAGAGTTGGTTCCTAAATTCAGTGCATGTCAGTATTTAGTTTTAATGGGCTCCATAGTCAAAAATCAACTTAAGAAAGCGTGTAGATGCACATAGAAGCATCTCACTGTGGGCTGCACTTTCTAAATCCACTTTGCAAAGATTTTTTTTGCTGAAATTCTATTAGTAAATTTCTCTCATCCTCAGCTGTCAATCAGTTATTCATGCCAAATAATTGAAAGGTAATGTGTTTTGATTTCTTTAACCAAATAAGCTCTAAACAACAAAATTCTTTTGCTGGTTTTTTAAATAAGTTAGACTTTTTTTATCCTGAGGGTTTTGTGCATGCATATGTGGGAATACTGGAAATGACACATATTGTTTTTGGTAGCAAAATCGTGTGAGAATGAAACATTCCAGACTTCTGTTTTCGAAATGCTCTTTTCCTTAGCACAAGTTTCTGTCAAAAACCAGATTCTCGCTTGTTGTTAAATACTACCTTTACCTTGAAGGGACAGATTAAATGTGTTTTTTTCTTCAAAAATATCTGCTTGAAAGAAAAAGAAAGTCTTCCAGTGTGCATTACTTATACATCTGTATGAGACAAATACATGCTTTGCTTATCTTTAAGTTTGATGAATATTTGAAGCATTTTCCAAGGGATAGACAACCCTCCCCTATGGGGTATTAATAGTACCATCCTCACTCTCTTCTGCGGTGTTTTAGAAAGAATCCACCACTTTGTAAAAACTCCTTCAGTGGCCCTTCTGGCTGCATGTGGTTGGTACACTTCCTTATGGCGATGGAGCCAAGGGGAAGATGCCACACCTGGGACCCACTCTATTACAGAAGACACAGCTGTTCCAGCTGTAGCATCAGAGTGCAGTCCTGAGCCCTCTTCTTCCATAAAACAGTGAGGTTTTGAAAATCGTTATTAAAGACAGAATAATAACAGAATTCTTATTAAAGAAGCGATGTGTTGTTCAAAAACTACCTTCTCCAGTACATTTAGAAAATATATCAGAATGCCTAAAGACAGACACACGTGTGTGTGTTTGTGCGTGTGCCTGCACATGGAATTACTGAAAGATCATCTAGCAAAAACTCTAAATTGAAACAACTTAGAGGCTTTTGTACAAATACCCAACTATATGCAGTATAACTGTTGTAGTCAGGAATTACAAGGGAATAGATTTAATACAGGACACATAATTGATAGGATTATTTTATAATATTCACCCAAAGTCAAATGCAAAAGCATGTAGGAGATCTGTCCACACACTAGAGACCCAGCCGAGGGTCTGGATCCTGCGGCAATGTCCTCCACAAGTCCAGCTGGAGGCCTAGAGCCCATGACAATGTCCCAGACAAGTTTGTATCACGGATCTGCACTGGGAAGGCCCAAAGGTCAGTAGTGGAAGCTAGGAAGTCTGCCCCAGCAGGGTGAAGGATCTGTGCCAGCAGGCTAAGGGATCCACACTGGAGCCAGGAAGCGATGCTCAAAGTAAGGACCAGAGCGCCCCCAAAGAGAACCGCAGCCATCCTCAGTGATAGCGAGGACCTGAGCTCCTCTGATGATGAGAACAGCTGAGTTCGTATCAGGGAAACCAGCGTCACAAGCTTCACCAGGAAAATCAATGCGCGCCATCCTCCCCTCCAGTTCTCCTTTTATGATGCTGGCAGCAGTCCTCAGGTGAGCTTTCCACACCCAGTACCATGCTGATTCAGTTAAGCTGGCTGTTATTTGTTGACCATTAGTTAATCCACGATAACCATAGTTCCATATTAAAGAATTGGTTCTAAAATTTGATTCTTAAGAATATAAATGCAATGGTTTTTAACCTGTCTTCAAATACTTTTTGCTGGCAAAAGAATGCTCTTTTAGTTTGTTATGATGAAGTTTTCTGGATAAAATGTCAGTGACTTTTACCACGAAAAGAAGAACAAGAATATTCCCCATGATGTGTGCTTTGTTGTTGTTTATTGCAAATAAAGGAGCCTCAATAAAGTTATATACGTTAATGCATTTGGATAAATATTACATGACTTAACCATTGCTGAAAAAATTACCAGCACTTGTCGTCAGGTTATGAATGCTCAGCTCGCAAGGCTTGGCGAATGCGAGGGCTTCCCACCGCCTGGAGACGGCAGTGCCGCGTCTGTGTGCGCCCGAGCACGCTTCTAGCGACCTGTCTGTCCCCTGCCATGGCTGTTACTCTGGCTGAAACCGACAAAGACTGACGCAGGCAGCGAGAGAAGTGTGCGCTTCTGGTCCCTGGTTTTGTTTGGTTTCGGTTTTTCTGCTGCTCTTGTGTTCGCGTGGCTAGAGTTATCTTTTGTCTAGGTTAATTTTGCAAGAGTCTTTGTTTCACAAGAGGGGAATTACTTTTATTAAAAGTGGAAAATTATCTTTCAATCTCTCTACCTAGGAACAGGCGAACCATAGTGCGTCACATCATGCTAAAAGCTAGGAAGCGCAGGATGAGGGTGCTGTCAGCCCTTCTGTTTTGAAATTTCTATAGAAAATAGAAATATAAAATATGGAATAAAAAAGAGAAGGGAAGCACCCATGCATAATATTAGAATAGAGAGAAAAGGACAAAGGAAGAGGCAGAGAAATGTTTAATAATTATACTTCTCAAAAGTTCACATATATAAATTTAGAAATCTTAAAGATATGGGAAAACTTTAGAAATCAAATATAAAGTATCAAAGCTGATGCAAAACTGAATTATAAAATTTTTCACAGACAGAGAAATTTTTTGAAGTGTAACCGAAGAACTAAGTCCAAAAAAAATCATGGGCATAGATAATTTTCCAAGAGAGTTCTTTCAAATCTCTTAAGAAATAAATGTTTGCCATCTAAACTGCTGAGAATGGAGTACAAAATAAAAGAAACCCATAAATAAATTATAAATATAATTATTTGCAAAACTGTATACGTAATATATTCAAATAAATAAGCAACATGACTATATAAAGAATAGCCCAGGAATACATGGAATGTTTAATATTGATAAATCTATTAAAATGCTATGGTACCTCAATAAGCTCCAGAAAGGAAAACTGTATTATTACCTGTACAGAAGCAGAAAAAGAATTTGATCAAAGCAACATCCTATTCATGGTAGGGGAAGAAAACCCCTCTTAAACCATACTTCTTAGATGTGACAAAAATTACATACCTCATGGTGCAGTTTGGGGGCATTTCCATTAAACTCAGTAACAAGAAATTGTCATTATTTTACCACTGTTGGTAATTCCTAATCAGCACAATAAGAAAAAATTTTTAAATGAGAAAATAAAATATCATAGCTAAATTTTTACACATAAAACTCATTAATTTTAAAGGTCAACAACAACCAAAAAGCTATACAACCAGCAAAAAAAAGCCAGTACATTGGATAATTACATGATTAAATATGCATAAGCTGTTTGGTGGTTATGTACCAGAAAACAAATCTGATAATGTAATGTGGGGGAAAATATCATTTATAATACCAACAATGTAATGTTTCATTAATCAAAATATGTGAAGAAAGTTATTAAATTTTTCTGTAAAAATAACAGACAGTTATATCATAAATATACATGGGAAATTAAGTGCAAAAGTCAGGACAAAATGAGTTCGCTCTTTGCTGCGGTGCTGGAGAGGGAACCCAGGGTTTCCTGCATGCTAGGAAAGCTCTCTCCCACTAAACTACACCTCCATCCCTTTTGGGAACTTTACATAGAAATCTATTTAAATTACATTAAAGTTTTTGAAGAGCTCACCAAGATAAACATATTTCACCAGAATAAAGGATGAAAGTATCTTCTTTAAGAAAAGTATCATTAGGAAGTGTATTTATAGCCACAGCACATAAATGTTACACTGATGAAGAACTAAAAGATATCAACAGGTGAAAAACTGACAAGCTCAGAAAATACTACATATATACATATATTTATAAATATTACTTATATGAAAAAGGAGGCATTTGAAACCAGTGCAAAAGACAAATGTTATTTAATAAGTAATACTAATATACGTAATGCTTTAGACATTTTAAATAACAAATTGGATCCGTACCTCATACCACATACTAAAATAAAGTCCAAACAATTAACAAGCTAAATCTAAGAAACTAAACAAACCATCAAGAAAAAAGAAAGAAAGAAAACTGAAAAGCTATCTGATTTTAGAGATAGTCTTTGAAGTCATACAGAAAATGAAAGAAGAATAAATGAAAGAGTCTGGTTTTCCAACACAGGCTTTTTAAACTTCTGAAAGTGTAAAAGTATTTGAACAAAATTAAGTGTACAGAACAAAAATAAGAAAAATATAGGTAAGCTATAATCAAGTGAAAGGTTAACATATTTCATGTATGAGAAAGAGAAAGAAGGCTGCTACATCATCATGAATTCTCCAATTGGTGGAAGGGTGGTGGCCATGAATAAGCCAGTTTATCATATAAGAAAATCAATGGAAGTAAACCCTGCGTAAAGCAGTCACGCGAAGTCAGAGAAATGGAACATAACACAATAATGAGCTGACACAGTTCACACATCAGACTGGCAAGGTTGATTTGTTTGTTTGCTCTTTTCCCGGGTGCTGGTCAGTGGAGCGTGAAAGAAGCTGCCTCTGCCTCGAATAAGGATGCGGACTGGGGCTGCCCCTCCTTCCAGAAAGGCTTCTGGGACCCTCGATCCATCCAGTGCAGGTCGTATTCTTTACGAATGAGTCTAAGAAAATGACGAGGGCCTGCCTGGAGATACTTGTCCTGTGATGTTCATCACTGTGATATTTACCATACGGAAAATTAGCAGCAATCTAAATGCCCAACGACAAAGGTATGCATCAGTAAGAGACAAGTTAGATCATCTGCCATGTATCTGTGTGGAAAAGTTACAGTAATGAACGGAGGATTATTTAATGAAGTAAGAAATTCTTTGAAATATGATATTAAGTAGACAAATTGAACCCATGTATTTAGTATAATTGCCCACTGGTTTATAAAAGAGTGAGAGTCAGACGGATAGATTGACTTAGGAAATGTATCATAATTTAATTTTAAAGGTAGTTCTTATCTGCATCCTTAGTTTTTACAATGAGCACACATTACATTTATAAATCAGAGGGGAAATAATAAATCTTCAAAATTTACTCATTCAATATTTAAAAACACAATGTTCTCCAAGGTTAACCTCTTACCAGCATTTCTAAATAATCCATGGTTCATTTCGGATAGATTGAACTCATCTGTCCAGAATTCCAAAGTTGACAGCCATTCAGACCTTCAGCTTGCTTTCTACTCAGACATAGCAGAGAACATTAAGTAGAGTGGCATTAAAAAAAAGGATACAGTGGAAGGTTTAATTCATATTTTGAAGCAGAATACATAACAAACAGATTCAAGTAGCAAAAAAATAAAGTCCCCAATGTCACATTACAAATAGGTCTGTTGAATTCGAGGCAAAACTTCTCCTTAAATCTGACTGGCAGAATGTAAAGTTGCAAAGGAAAACAGATCTATCAGGATCAGAACAGGCAGCCCCCAGGCCCCAGAGGGACTTTGGGCTTCCCCGCTTTATTCTGAGAAAGCCTCCAAGAGACCGTGTGCTACTGTGTGCAGGGCTGCTCCTACCTGCCCGATCCCAGCCCGGCTCCCGGTGGGGACCGATTCCTTTTCAGCAGAGTCCTGGTTATCAGCAAAGCAGTGATCCAGACTCCTTAGCATTTGAACATCGCTGAGCATGAGACAGAGAAAGGAGGACACTGGAGAAGGAGATGAGGCAGGATGGGTGGAAGGCGAGGAAGCAAGAGAAGCAAGGGGACTCAGAGCCCTCACAAAGGGTGAGGAGAGGACAGAGACACAGGGGGGCCCTGGTCTGTCCCCCGCCAGGGCCAGGGGTTATCCTCAGATGCACAGCTTTATCAGAGCCTCTCGTCCATTCTGAGGAGGCAGGAGATGAGAGCTGAAGGAACTCACTCAACATCCCCAGCCAGGAGCTGCAGGATTTGAATGCAACTCTGCTTGGCTGCAAAGTCTCAGCCTGTCTGCCCTCTTTCTGGTCAATAATCTGTGGGGCGCCCCGCAGAGAGAAGCAGCCCATGGAGGTCTCTGTGCGGGGGAATGGAGCGTGCCGGCCCAGCAGTCTCACCGCCTCTCCCTTTCTTCGTGCCGCTCATCTTTTCTGTGCTTCCCCCAAGAGCCCGTGCATCCTAACTCGCCTTTCTCAAGGTCCCGCTCATCTGTGTCGTCACCCCGACCTCATTTCCTCCAGATAGCACGTTCTTTCCTCTGGCTGCACATCCTCTCCCCACACAGCTAGAGCTGCTGAGCCTGAGTCAGGCCCTTCTCCTGTCCTTTCCTTCCTTTCCTCTTCCATTCTGCCTGCACCACCAACAAATTTCTTAATCTCCAAACGCACAGACGCTCCTTCACGGCAGAATGTTTTTAAGAAAAAGAAAAAAAAATCTAAATCCACTCTGTAGTATAAAATCCCTGTATAATTCACTAAATGAAGGAGACTGATACATAGATATAGCTATAAACATAGAGACCCATGCACTCAAAATATGGGTAGCAAGATCAAATAAATTTAGGAAGCAGAACATACTCTATCTTCTCTTCACCGTGCCTAACCACTTATTAACGGCTGTGAAAATCCTCCAGTGAAAGGATCATTTTTTAACCCAAATTGCTTTGCATGCAGAGGCCTTCTGCAGGAGACTTCTTAACATCTGACAGAGTCCTAGGACCTCAGCAGTAAAGATTACAGAGAAATGCTGGTATGTCCTGATCTCCAGAATGGCATCCATGAGACAGAGCCAGGAATGTGCCTTCTCTGGTCACGTTTTCAGTGCCGTCTCTCATCGTCTGTCCTGCCGTTCTCCCAGCCCAGCTCAGCGCTCTGCCTCACGCCCACCTTTGACTCCTGCAGATGTGGATTCCACCACGAACAACCAGAAGTTGGTGAACTTCTCTGGGCCTCAGATTTAATACTGGTCAAACATACATAATGATGCCTGCATTTGTAACATGTGTGGCAGGCTTGGACCACAGGAGCACACACACACACACACACACACACACACACACACACACACACACACAGAGTGGGTTCCAACTGATGGACACTGAATTGCTCTTCTCTACCAGGGCTGACCTTCTCATTGAAGAGTCCTCGTACTCCGCATCTAAAATTGCTTCGGGGTTAGCCTATTTCTTGAGCTGTTTCCATTTTCCATTTGTTAGTGACAGATGCACGCAATTACTGGGATTTCAGGAACAACACTTCCTTCCAAACTACTCCGCAAATATCTGTGACAGAACACATCTTCTTCTCTTGGCTGCTATGTGAGTATGGAGGATTAGAGCTGTTGACCGTCCTACCTTTGAATGACAACAGCTTCCAGGCTGAATTTTCCTGAAAATCTACCTTCCTGGGACTTCTGCACTCAGTGATTGAGTCCTATGCTCCATTCCCAAGTCCTTCTTTTCCCCCATCAACTCATTTTAAGTCAGTGCCTCCCACCTCACTGGGTTTTTTCTGTCGTCGTCCTTCTGAGGCCAGGGCTCCTGCTCCCAGTCACCTGCCCTAGCTCACAAATGCCCCGGGAGCAGCAGTGAGTTCCCTGGCAAAGTGCAGAACTCATTTGCAACGCAAATCTGAAGAGTCACCCTTTGATCTCGGAAAATACAAAACTGCATGTAATTACCCAGAGAGAACAGAACTTGGAAACACAACCGCATGTTCCTTGTTACATATTAGAACAAATGAGACCTCACCTGGCTCCTGTGTTCGTGCACATCCTGACATTTCCATTCCCGCATAAATAAAAAGCCACCTCAGCTCATGGTCGCCTGCCCAACTTGTTCTGGAACAGGAAAATATCATTCCCAGACATCAGACCAGTGTTTAAAAACTCCAAACAGGAGAAACTCTGGAAGCTGAGAATTGTCTGGAAATTGTTTGAATGAGCCCCTCTGAATTTGCCTTCCAACCTAGGCCTTCGACACTGACACTTTACAGCAAAACCAAATTGAAAGCAGCGCCCCCGCTCCAAGGGTTTAGAGTGGTGGAGCAGCATGGGCTTGGGAGACAGAGCCATGGGGGGAAAAGCTTCCGCACGATGAATTGACTTTGGGATCCACAGCTCACCCAGCACACTCAGCTGCCACCACCTTTGAGACACCTGTAAGACCATTACGAGAAGAGTTGCCCCAAAGTGAAATCAACCTTTGCTCAGCGCAGCAGAGACCCGGAGAGCAGAGAGCAGGGCCCTTCACAGAGAGCTAACCCAGCCTTCGCAGTGTTCCTTCCGCACTGCCCTTGGCTTTGTGTGGACTGAGAGGCAGCCTGGGTGGTGGCATAAAAAGATCAGTCTGGTGCTGCCACCCATGCAGCTCTTCAGGTTCTTGGGGTGAGAAAACAAAGAGACAAAGCTGGAGTCAGGAGGAGCCCTTACTCCCCTGATGGGAGAGAAGGAACTGCTCAACCACCATGGCATGTTTATACACTCAAGAGGAAGATGTCCACTTCAACCCCGCTGCCTAACAACTTATTCGCCTCACTGGCCTGGGTCCCTCACCTTCTTGGAGCTGGAATAGCTTGTTTAAGTGGCTCATCTGGGGCTGTGTTTTCAAGGCTGACCTTGCTTTAGCCCCAGACATGTGATCAATCTCTAGCTTCAACGTCTCCATACAGTCTGGGGTAAGAACTCAGTAACTTTCATTTAAACTGTGCATACAGAAGCAAAGCCTCCCTCTAATCATAGAGGTCTTTCTTAGGAGCAGCTCCTGAATTGTTTTAAGCCCCAAACCTCAAGTCAATTTATTCATTTCCCCCATTCTTACCAACTTCTTGGTTCTCCCCCAGCTACCAGAAAATTCCTGAGTTCTAGCCGCCCCCTCTCCAGGCCTTCCCCTTAGCTGCCAAGGGGACCTGTCAAACACAGGACCCAGCCATGCTGACACTGTAGCCCCGGCCCCATCATCTCATCCAGCAGGGATGCAGTGTCTCCCCGTGCACACCCAGCCTCATCGCCTTGCTTCTCCTCTCGTGTCCCATAATCCATGATCCAGATGGCAGCCAGAATGATCCATTAAGAAACAAGAATGAGGTCGTGTTTTTAATGTTTATTTATCTTTTATTAGTACATTAAGGAAATGCAAGTTAAAACAACATTTAGATCCACCTTACTCCTGAAAGAATGGCTATCATGAAAAAAAAATCAAACAGTAACAAATGCTGGCAAGGCTTCAGGGAAAAAGGAATCTGTCTCCATTGTTGGTGGGAATGTGAACTAGTACAGCCACTATGGAAATCAGTGTGGAGATTCCTCAAAAAGCCAAAATTAGAAATTCCATTTGACCCAGCTCTTCCCCTTCTAGGTACCTTCCCAAAAGAGTTAAAGGCATCGTATTACAGGGATCTGTGCACACCCATGTTTATAGCAGCACAATTCATGGTAAGTAAACCTTAGATGTGGCCTATATGTCCCCGCTATCACTCTTAGAGAAGAGTTCAGAGCACAAGCCCCTCCCTCCTGGGTCACTCCATGGGTTCTCGCCCTGACTAGCCCATGGTCCCATGCTCCAACCACTCTAGTCATCTTTCTATTTATGAGACCCACAAAGTCCATTCCGACCCTTGCCCTTGTTACTTTCTCCTGCTGGAATCTGATTCTTCAGATCCCGTGAGGCTGACTGCCCTTCTGTCCACTATCATTTCCATCTGGAGGCCTTTGCTGGCCAGCTGGACACACCCAGAGAGTTGAAACATTTAGTGTGTTTCTCCCTCTGCTAGATGCAAGCTCCACAAGGGTGGAAATATGTCTGTCTTGTCTTGTTCACCCCTCTATTCCCACCCCTGAGGCTGGTACACAGCACATGTATTAAACATTTGTTAGACGAGTAGTTTAATGGATAGGTGAGTGGGTGGATGGATGGATGCATGGATGGATGGAAAGATAAGTCAGATCACTTCCTAGATCAAAACCAAACACACCCTAAAGTGTAGTCTTATACTCCTTATCATAACTCAAAAGCCACCCACGTCAGTCCTGCCTACTTCACTGCCTCCTTCCCCACCTCTCTCTAGTCCCAGGCTTCTGGTATTTAGAAAAATGTAAGTCAAGCTTGCAAGTGAGCCAAAAGGACTCCCACTTTCAATCACTATCGCACACTTACACTGTCTAGCAAGCCCACCTAATGATCTTCTGACATTTTAGGGGAAAATGTTTTTGTAATTTACTATTTACTATTGATTAAAACAAGGACTCTGTCAAGGTAAATGTTAACTTTAGAATATTGATAAGTTGCAGATGGTTTTTATTTGGTAGAATGAATTTTGTGCAGTACAAAAGATAACCAAATGTTACAGTCTCACTGCCAGACGCCAGCTTGGTATCCAGTAAAATTCCATTCCGGCAGGCCCTCTCGCACCGACCATGTGCTTCAGGCTTCCCTATTCGCTTTTGAGTCAGTTTTGCCACCCTGCCGCTTCCTCCTTCAGTGTGTTAAATCAATCTTTGACATGTGCTCACGATATATTTTTAGATATTATGCTTTGACACTGAAATACTAATATGCAACTGTTTCACTTTCTCCCAACCCTGCAGTAATTGCTTCATTTGATGGTATAACACGTCCTTTCCCAATCTTATCCTCTAAACCCACCTGTCTCCAGACTGGTTCTCCCCCAAAATGTTTCTCATTCATCCCTTTAAGCTAAGCTAAATGTCCACATATCCCATGACAGTCGAACTGGACTGTCCATTTGACTGGCTTTGGGATCTGCCGAAGGGATCGGTAAAGCACACTCTTTAGTGTGTCCAGGGTGGGTCGTGGAGGCCTGGCCTTGACTAGTGCATCTGGTCCCTGGCCCCTTCCTCCATGGTGCAGGTTCCCTGCTCTGCTTTCTGGCCGCCATATGAACTAAGCAGCTGTGTCTGCATGCCCTTCTGCCAAGGTGCACCTGCCTCGGAGCCAGCCAGTCACGGACTGACTCCTCTGGAAACATAAACCAACCTCTCCTCCTGTTAGTTGTGGGTGCTAGGTGTTTGTCTCAGCAATGGAAAAGTGACCAATACACACCCCAGCACACATGAACACATGCAGATACAGCTTTCCTCCTGGGCTTTGTGAGTTCCCCTAGGAACAAACAAAAACAAAGGGAAGAAGAGGTCAGTCATGTGCAAAGGCTTCAACAAGCACCAGGGCCTTCGCCTTCAAAGGGCATACACAGCTCCTGCAGGATACAGATACAGCAGAAGCAGAAAACCTTCTGTTTCCCTTCTGCAAACGTTTGCTCCTCAGAATCTAAGCACATACTCCAAATGGTAGATCCACTGAAACTTTTCTTTCACACAGGGAATCAGATCATACTGATTAGCATAGCAGAGTGGTCAAGCACACAGCCTCTGAAGCCATACACCCCAGGTTCAAATCCTGGTTCTTCTAACTACTATTCTCACAAGCTATGTGACTTTGAGCAACTTATTTAACCTCTGTGAGTCACAGTGGATCCTCCCTAAAATGCAATAATAACATAGTAAAGCTGTTCTCATCAGCTGGTGTAGGAATCAATTAGATTAAAGCAACTAGAGTTCTTAGAAGAATCTCTGGCACATAGGAAAGGAAATGAGCTGTAATTAGCACTGCGATTCTAGGGTCTGTATTCGAGGTTCATGGCATATTCTCAGGCTCGCCTTTTCCCCAAGTCAGCTGGGAGTGTGCAGAGCAATGGGAAGCTAAGCGACTCCAGTATTGGCCCAGCACAGCCACAGAGAGGTGTCTGTGTGTCCACACCCGAGACAGACTGTGAATGACCGTGGACCCTGAGTGTCTGTAGCAGTACCTGTCACAGTCAGTACTCTGCAGACGTCCTGCTTCCCTCTGCCGCCCTGTCCTGGACATTCCCAGCCCCAAGCTTAACCTCATGGGCCAGTAGCATTTGCGATGCTTTTGATGCTTTTATATAACGTTGACTCGGAGGAAAGGGCTGTTTTGCGTAGCTACTCATCTTTTCGTTACTGTCTCATTGGTTTTGCACTGAAATATTTTTTCAACATTTTCAAACGAGGCTCTTGCTTTGGCAGATCCTGCATCTGGCAAATTACAAACAATTGTGTGAGTTTCTTTCTGCTCTTAATGCTAATTTTTAAAAAAGCAATAAGTCATCCGTGATGTCTTTAGAAGATATTAAATAACACAATCATCTTGGGTTTTATTATGAAGATGATGTTTCCAAGAGGATCTGCACCAAAGCACAGAATTATTTGTGAAAATTTGAGGTGCGGGCTTTCTGGAAAACACCCCGTGAGGATATAGGATAGAATCAAAAGGGTCTGTGGGCTGCATCCAGGGCAGCAAAGGTTTTGCTAAGAACAAATGCAAAGAAAATTAACCGATTTACTGGACTTTTTTTTTTTTTTCCATTCAACATAAAAAGTCATTTTTGGTGTAATTCTAATTTTACCTACTAACAGATGAATAGGAGAACACCAATGAGAACACATTTGTTAGTTTTGGCCACTAAAATATTTATATCTCAGTTCATGTGATAAGAAACACCAGGAAACGACTTTCTAATCACTGGCCATGGCAGTAGATAGAGTGGGACCCCCAGCAGCTCACGGCTAACTGAGATCCCCCATCTGGGAGCAAAAGCAAAGTCTGAGAATTCAAAATTTCAAGAAGCATGAGGCCACCTGCATTTTCAAGCCAGGCCACGGGGGAGCCCTTCTGACCTGCGGAGGCAGAACCCAGAAGCTCTGCCGTCCACAGCAGGGAGGCGGCTGCCCCTGGCTGTGCCTTGGGTGTGCAGACTTTCTGTAGCTGTAGCCCAGGATGAAGACCGCGGTTCCCTGGCTGCCCCGCTCCCACACCCACACCCACACCAAACAAGGTGCCTGTGCGTCTTCTGCAGTGACCAGCAATGAACTCAGCCGCCGCCCCCTTGCTGACTGCTGGATTAGAAGCCAGAGCAAAAGACTGCACACGGACACGCGCATTTAGTTTAAGTCTGGCTTGGCCCAACCCACTGAATGGCCCCGTCTGACCACTCAGCGCTTCCTCCTGGACGGGTGGCAGGGTCATGAGTGGTCTTCCTGTGTCTGAGCCCGCTTTGCTACCCCAGCTCCCAGAGAACGCAGACGGGGCGCTCTCACCGGCTCGCCCCAGTTGGTCCTTCCCCGCGGAGTCCCAGCCTTCCCCGGGTCCCTGTCCCCCCGATCTGCCCGCAGTCCGCAGCGTCCTCTGACCTGCCTGTTCCTGAGAAGGCAGGGAGTGGGCGAGCCACCCTGGCCGTTTCCTCTGTCGCGAGACAACACTGACATCTTGTGGCCTGGAGCTCCGTCGCCCCAAACTGCACAGGCCAGCGCCGCCCGGCCCGGCCCGGCCCGGGAGGCTCTCCCAGCCCGAGCTGAGCTCGGCCCTGTGGGTCTGTCCACACAGGGGCCCGCGGGCCCACAGGACGCTCGGGTTGCTGCCGGCACGCGCGCTGGGGGTCGGGGTCGCGCTCCACGTGGGACCTGCAGCCCCGGCTGAAACCCTGTCACCATCGGTGACCCCCAAGCCCAGAGCCGCCTCGGCAGCAGCCTGCGGACAACCAGAGGGCAGGAGGCAAGCGCGGCTGGGGGTGACTGTGACAAGCCCGCGCGGGGCAAGCGGCCTGGAGCAAGGGCGGGACTTCAGACGGGACAGTGGGTTCGGGTGTGGAAGGACAGATGGCAGGAGTGGGGGAAGCGAACCGGGTAACAGGCGGGTCACAGCGCTGGGCTGCGGAGCTGCGCAGAGTCCGGCCAGGTCGGAGCCGCGGCGCTGCTTTACCGGTGCAGGGGGACCTGCCCAGGGCCACTGGGGTGAGACGGACGGCGGCTCGGACAGGACGAGGCCCAGGCGGCGGAGAGAGACGGCCGCCCGCGCCGGAGCGCAGCGCTCAGCCTCTGCCGGACGCTGGGTCACGCGGTGAAGCCGCGCGGAAGGAGGGACGGCCGGCAACCACAGCCTGCGCCGCGCGTGGAGGGAACGCGCAGAAAGGCGTGGGGAGGGGACGGCCGTGCTTTTCTCTGTCACTTTTCTTTCCTTTTTTACCCAAGTTTTCTAATTCAATCAATTTTTATTACCTCTGTAATGAAAGAGGGTTCGCTGTGATTTACTGTAATGAAGCCAGTGCGCAGCGGGACTTGGAACGGTCTCCCCCCCAGGGAGGCAGGACGCGCGGCAGGGGGGACACAGGGGTCGCGGGGGACTCGGCCAGAGGCGCGGGTCTGCCTCACAGGAAGGAGCCTTCGGACCCTGCCCGCGTCCGGGGCAGGGGCGGAGGGCACACACAGCCTTACCCCGGCCTCAGGAGTCAGGCTCGGCTCCCTGCTCCGGCTCGGGGCCCTGCCTCCTCGCCACACCAGTCCCCTCCTCTCCTAACCTGTGTGGCTGAAGCCCGCCGTGGCCCACCAAGGACCCCCAGCCTCATGAGGCCTTCCGACAGTGAAAGCGCAGGGGTAGGAGCAGGGCTGCCTCTCTGCGCCTGAGGTGGAAAACACCTGAACCCCAGGAGCGGGGTGAGATTACACTCCACGGCTCTCAAAGCGCACTTCCGGGACCCGGGAGGGGGGTCCCCAGGATGTTTTCAGGTGGGAGGGTCTGCAAAGTCAAAAGTATTTTTTTAAACTACTTTTGTAATAAAAGCAAGGTGCAATTTAGAGTTTCTCCAGTCTCTTTCTTGCATGAGACTACAGTGGAGTTTTCCGGAGGCAGCCTGACCTGGAATATCACGGGCCGAGCAGACTGACCCGGAGTGACGGCTGGGCTTTCATGGTGGAGTCCTTCCAATCAAACGCACAGGCCGAAGTGAGAGCCTGGGGTCTTCTCTTAACCCAGACATTGAAGAAGTTACAGAAGTATGAAACAGTGTCGCTCTTCTCACCGATTTTTTAAGTTAGAAAATGTAGTTTTCAAATATTTTCATATTTGCAAGTAATAAGTTTATATTACTTTTAATGAGTTCATATATAAGTCCTTTTGAAATTTCTCAGTTCGAATTTATAATTGGTAATTATTGACTTGATATAAGCCACATAAACAAAACCTTTCTGGGGTCTCAAATTTTTAGGAGTTTAAAAAGGTACTGAGGCCACAGAATTTCGCCTCTGATTGGACCGATTGTCTATCCTTTCCCTACCTCCACCTGCCCGGGGCCGCACCTTTGGGAGTCAGGGCTCATGCTCCACAGCTGGCCTGGCCCAGGACCCCCAGCACAACACTTGCTACCCACTCTCTCCTCTCTTGCTCCTTCTCTCTCCCTTTCCACCCAGGCTGTGCTATGACCCCAGGCAGGGCAGGACCGATAAGCTCCAGAACAGTGACTCGCTTCCTTCCTCCTGCTTTCCCTCACCTGCTGTAAGCATGAATCCGTCTCCTGCAAGACACCTGCCTGCCTTCCCCCTTCCAAATGCTTCCAAAGCAGCAGCTCCTCCCAGACCCTGGCCCCCGAACCTCTTTAAGGTGATTGCAGACTGAGAAACCTGATGGAACACAATTCTCACTTGCCTCTCCAGACTAAGCAATCACTTCAGGAGCTCCAGCTGTGCGTCAGATGCTGGGGACCCGAAGATGAGGAAGACACAGCCCCTCGACTTCCTCGCAGTCCTGGGGAGCAAAGGGAGAGCTCGCAATTCCAGCTAGGAAAGGCTGGGGCGGTTTCACAGAAGACGCGACACTTGGTGTGGACCACACAACATGAGCTGACCAGCTGAAGAACCGAAGATAGTTTCCTAGTGAGGGAGGAATGCTTTCAAAGATGCACAAATATGAAAATGCTAGGCATGTTTAGCGGACTAGATAGATCCATGTGAGAAGACTACAGACTGTGTGCAAACATACGCACATGTGTTCGTGCATGTGTGCGCCTTCCTGAGTGGTTTGGCTGTGCACACGTGCTCACGTCTGTGCATACGTGCTTGTGCACATACCTCTGTGCACGCATGCTGGTCTGGGCCTGGTGTGCATGCGTTGTGTGATGGCTCAGAGTCAAGGAAATATTTCTTGGGAGGAGAAAAAAGGAAGTGGAGGGACAGAAAGTAGTCTGGACCTATCACACAAGGGGTCCCATTCAGTTCTCACGGCAGTGCTGCTGGGTGGGTGGTGTCACATTCGATGGCCAGTGTAAGTGACTCACCCGAGGACAAACCAACACAGTGTTGAAGGTGTAACTCGGACACGCCTCTAACCCACCCCCACAGCCGCCTGAGAGTCTGTGGTGGTCTAGAAATCTGGCGCTCCCCAGCGTCCTCCTGTCAGGCGCAGCCTCAGCGAACCCCTGAACACCCACATTCTGCGGAGAGAGCTTCAGCGGCCCCTGAACACCTTCTCCCCCCTGGAGAAACTAATGCTCACTCCAAAGCCTGCCTGCAAATCAGAGAGCCCGCAGTAAAACACAAAACCAGAATGTCAGCCTCTCGGCAGGGGCCCTGGGGCACTGAACAGGACCCGGAGGACGGGGGAAGCCGGGAAGGACCATCAGATCCCCTCCCGGGGCAAGGAGAGCACCGGGAACGTGTCCGGCTCTGACAGAATCATCCAGGAGCAGTCGGGCGCTGCCCAGTTCCCTGCCTCGGGTTCGCCCATGCTTCCTCCTCCTCCTGGGTCAAGTCTGGCCCAAAGGGACACTGGTGAGTCCAAAGGAACACTCCGGCTCTCACAGACATCAGGACGGCCCCTGTGCCGCGCGCTGCTCTGAGACCTTTCTATTTATTCTCTCACTTAAATTGTGTCTGTTCCCATAGCCTACACTGTATTTTCCATGTTCTGCCTAGTTCAGGATAAAATTATATCCTATGGTACACGTTATATACTTCCTATAAGAGATAATCAAAATATACAGTGACTAAATTAAAAGACTTTATTACAGTAAAAGACACATTACCATTAACCCCCCTCAAAACACTACTCCCTCACTTCAAACACACGGATCCTATCATTCTTGCCACCTTCTAAAGCAGTTCCGGAAGTCTTTCTCTGTGTCTTGAAGAGATCTAATCAGAAATACAGCAAGTACCGCTATTGAGTGCCGTCCGACAGGAAGGCAGACTCACAGAAACAGTGCGGTGTAGCCCCAGCCTTCTGACCCACCACACAGCTTCCTCAAAGTCACAGTGACTATGTGTGGTGAACATCTTTAGTCTATTCGGGACATTGAGGCAGTCACAACAAAACGACGAAAGACACTGGTGAAAGAGGGCTTCCCGAGCTGCTTCGGAGAGTGGCGAGAACCGTGGGAGAAGTGCGCTCACAGCAGGGCAGAATTGTGATTCATGGCAACGTGTCTACTGCTGTAATAAACTTCTACTACAAATAGCATATTTTTATTGTACCTCGTGTATCTTTGCTTCTATATTTAAGCACTACGTTACACAGTTCATGTGGCCTGCTATATACTTTATGCTTTTAGTGCAGTTCTGTGAGTCAGTTGTCTATTGTCCCATTTTTTCAGTGAGGAAGCTAGAGTCCAGCTGGCTTGGACAAACGGTCAAAAGCCTCCAGCCAGAAAAAGTAACCGGCAGAATACAAACCCACATCCCAGAGCCGTGTGCTTCGGCTGGGTCTCCACCCTGCCAACCAGACACTGCGGGCCCAGGTGTGCCCTGAGCACCCGCCCGGCCCCAGCGCCCCACCTGGCCACCTGGGGACGAGGCCGTGCAGCCGGTGGGATTTAAATCCCAGACTGCATACCTTCGGCCAAGTGCGGCTTGTTCAGAAATAGGATATTATGGACCCTTAAAGTCATGCTTTATAGCCATGCAAAGGAATGCTGGTATGTAAAACTAATGATGATAATAAAGGACACAATTCTGTATTCTTGCAGTGAGATCAACTATGTAAAAATTCATAGAGAAAAAACTACAAAGCAAAGTCAATAAACGTTAACGGCGGTTATTTCCGGATGATGGGCTGATGGGTAGCATTTTTGCCCACCTTTTGGCTTGTCGACGATCCATGATTTTCCACTGTAGACATGCTCGGCGTCACACAAGGAGCCAAGCTCCGTGAGAGCTGACTGCGGACAGGAACCTTGGGGCTGCCCCTTCCGGGCACTTCAGAGAGCGCCGGGCGCAGGCAGCTGGCTGTGCTGACCCCCGCCTGGCCGCACAGACCCTGGAAATCACTGCTGCCCCAGGCTGGCCGCTCTGTCCTCCTGTTCCCGTCCTCGCTCCCCGAATCTCCCAGGAGAACCAGGTCGCAGCCTCCTTCCTACCCTCCTCTCCCACAGGTTCCACTCTGCAGCCTCCCAAGGGACACATGGCCCTAAAGCGAGCCACCAGGTGACCGAATTCACCTCTGGAGTGAGGGACAGAAAGCTTGCATGATGGTGTGGGGTCACGAGTGCACTCGTAGAGGATGGTGACAGCAAGACTGTCCCCTCCCTCCCTCCACCCTCCCTCTTTGCCACTGCTGTCACTCAGAGCTGCAGGGGACACCGCAGCATCTGCCACTGCCCACGCACTTCTTCCTGTCACAGACATTTAACAGGGCAGGGCTTTGTCTGGGGGACAGCGTCCACCCCCAGGACAAGATCTCCCGCAGGAGAGCCGGCGGCCGTGCTGGACCAGCAGAGGAATCGGCACAATGCCCAGTGGGGCAGCAGGCAGGAAGCGGAAGCCGCCCTGAGCTGGGCTCCCAGAAGGTGAGCCGTGGTGAGGCAGAAGAAAGCGCAGCCTTCTGTGCGACACCAGCTGGCTGGGCAGGAGAGCAGAAGCCAGGGCTGCGGCTTCCGGGCTCGGGCCCGACACGAGAGGCTGAGGTGGGGCTCCCCACCCTGACCGCAGAGTGGAGGGCACGGGAGTCACCCCTGGGCGGACTGGGCCAGGGGTCTGCAGAAAAGGAGACGGCTGCAGGGGGCAGGAGAGAGGACCAGCGGCGGGCACGTGCTGGGCCTCTCTACGTTCTCGTGGAAAACTGCCCCAGAGAGCCACATTCTTTATTCTGCCCTCCTGCAAAAAGATGAACAGCCCAGTTCCTCTGCAGACCCAGCCCTCCAGGAGCGGCTCGCCTGAGCAGGCCAGAAAGTCCTGTCCGCAGGAATTTGGTAATGGGAACCAGAGAAGGTGAATTCCTCTCCCAGGAGCACTGATCTGCGGAATAGGAGCCAGATCTTGACAGGCCAACTAGGACATAGAGGAGCTGTCTGGAAGAAGGAGAAGGAGAGGGGGAGAAGAGAAATAAGAAGGATGGGGGAGAGGAGGAGGAGGGGGGAGCAGAACAAGAAGAAAGAGAAGGAGTTGGAGAAGGAAAGGAGAAGAAAGAGGAGGAAAAGAAGAAGAGGAAGAGGAGGAGGAAGAAGAAGAGGAAGAGGAAAAAGAGAAGGAGGAGCAGGAAAAACAGAAGGAGAAGGAGGAGGAGCAGAGGAAGAGGAAGGAAAAGAGGAAGAGGAGGAGGAAGAAGAGGAGGAGCAGGAGGGAGAGAAGGAGAAGAGGAGGAGGAGGGGAAAGAGGAAGAGGAGGAGGAGAAGGAACAGGGGCTCCAGTGAGCACCGTCTGGGTTTGGCGCTGCCCCAGGCTCTGGTTCTGTTCCCCAGGCCCAGCTTCAGCTCTTCCTTTGCATTCCTTGAGGTTGGGAGAAGAGAATCGCTCTGTTGGTCTTGGTTAAGATTGCAGTTGAATGTCTGTGACTTGCAGCCGAAAGTCCCTAAGCTATATAAAGCCTTTGTAAAAGTTCTGGCTTTCCATAAATCCACGTAGCAAAACTGAAGAGCGCAGGGCTTGTGTGAACACTGTTTCAAAGAAGTCTGCAGATGGCTGCTTGATCAGTTAGCTAAGCAGCTATGAGCTTCAGAACGGGACTACATTGGCTTCCAGGCCCTAAAGCCACCGCCTGCAGCCAGGTGCCAAGGAGCTCGGGAAAGCAAGGACACTTGGAGCCCCTGCTGCATGGAAAGGGGACAGAGAGCTGGTCACCGAGTGACCACCTGGGCCTCTGCCCTAGCTCAGAAGTTAATCAGGTCACCAGCACTGTCCAATCACCCCGAAGGGGCTCCCTGAGTGTGGGGAAGGGAGCCATCACCGCCCCAGTGGCCTTCGGGCAGCAACCTCCACCCAAACGCCGCCACAGCCGTGAGGAGAAGGCAAGGCGGCCGTGTTCACCGCTGCCCAGAGACGCCCGCTCCTCCCTCTTCCCCGTCCCCGCCTGTGGACGCCCCTCAGGAGCCATTTCGCCTTCAGTGGAAACCTCCCGCTCACAGTCTCTGCCAGGCTCAGTGGCTTCATTTTGTGGCTTGGAAAGTTTCCCCCTTAAAAAGATCCTGCTCAGATTTTAGCCCTGTTCCAGACTTTCAGGTGTCAGTGCAGCTACGGATTCATTGGCCCCATTAAAGAGAACAGAGAGAGACCAAGCTCCCGCCTGGCACAGCTTAGCACCAATGCCTTCTAGAAGTAGGCTCCAAACTCAGGAACGGCACAGCCCTTCCCCAGTGCACGGTGTTCCGCCGGCCCTGACCCGACCGCACCTCGGGTGTGTGGCGCGAACAGGACGGGTGCGCAGCCCCGGGAGGGCACTGGGAGAAGCCATTGCTACACTGCAAAACTTTGCTGCATCCGAGTGCCCCGTCCTCCGGATTTCTGACCCAAAGCCGTCACCATGGCAGCCCGGACAAGCAGCCAGTCTGCTCACAGACAAGTGTACAACATGGTCGCTGCCAATCTCCTCCGACACGTCCCACAGATTCTGAAGAAACTCAAACATAAATGTCCTTCCTCCCCAGTTGGAAAGTCTCCCTTTCACTTTTGCAGAAGTCATGCTTTCTCTCTTTTCTGGTTCCAATTTTGGTTTGTGCAGAAATCCCTCCCTTTGCCCTTAAACTCGTTTCTCATTCAAGCCCCGAAGCCACTTCACAGACAGCCTCCAAGCTCAGCGCCCGAGTGAAAGCGCCGGACGCAGCCACGCGGCCCCCAAGACGGCTGAGGGGGCGCTGCTGGCCTGGTGAAGGTGACCGCTCTGTCCCTGACACTGCCCAGCTTCCCGCCCCCGTGGGCAGGTGCGCAGGCCCGCTGCGAACTGCCAGCCCCTTCTGTGTCCCCTGATGAAACCACTCTCCCTTCCGCCTGCGCCGGAAGTTTATTGAGTACTTGGTGTGTACCAGACACCCTCATCATTCCCGCTTTTATGACGTCGTTTCTTCTTCCACTCCAAGGCAGTCGAGAGTTTTTAGGACTCGAAGTCTCTCTCGCCCTTCAAACACCTCCAAGGGGGAACGGCGCGTCGGGAACAGGAGCACACGATGCTGGTCCTGAAGCAGCCAGCACCAGCTGTGCCTGGCCAGCAGGGAGAGGGACAAAGAAGCAGAGGCATTGGCGGGCAGGACCTTGGGGACTGGCTCTGTGACAGTTCCTGCTGAGAGCTTTCTCCCTGACCTCAGATCGGCCCCTGCAGTAGCCACCTCCTGCCAGGAGCTCAGGGCCCCACGGAGGCGCAGCCCAGGTCTTGTGTGCTCCAGCCTCGCCTTTCCCACACTGCACCTGGCCAGGGCCTGCGGGGGGTAGGGCCAAGGCACCGAGGTCACCGGGCACCTCCACGAGGACCCCTCGTCTCCCCTGAGACACCGCCAGTGGATGCCGGGGAGGAACAAAGGCCTCCTCCTGAAGGCTGGGCACTGTGTCACCTGACCCAGGACAAAAGGGTCTCAGAGGAGCTGCGGCACTGAGAGCTGGGCCGAGGCAGACCCTCAGCAAGCCACAGTGACGAGCGGCACGGCGGCCCTGGGGACACCATGCAGATTCTAGACGGCTGACTCCACAGAGCCCCTTAAAACCAATCGTTTCTAAAATGAATGCAACATAGCAGAGGGAAGAAAAACTCCTCCACTGTTAGAAAGAGTGTGTGTTTGTTTTTGTCCCAGATAAAGGTTTGCTTTTCTGTACAGCAAGCATATAATATTTCAGTGAATTCGGGATGGTCCCTCAGTTCACAGTTCTCCGGCTTTTCTGAAAGGCAGTAGTCTCACACACTGAAGACGAAGAACCCAAGCATGCAGTGACCAAATCTGGCTGACGCAGCGTTGGAAGCTGCCCCTCTCAGGTGTCACCTCGGCCGAGGGGTTCTTTGCTGTCTGCGGTCCCTGCTCTCCCTGAGGCCAGTTCTTGGTGGGAGTGTACAGTTTTCTGACACAGATACCTGCTTCAATTCAAAAATTGGAGGTAAAAAATGGCTCCCTCCTTGCTGGCGACCACATATCTGTGGGTCACTGGGGTCTCAGACATTACCGCCTACCAACCTCAGGCTGCTGTGTGGTCGCCGAGCTCAGGCTGAGGGGTGCAGCCTGCAGTGGCTGCGTAGTTTGCGCATAGGTGTGAGTCACAGCATTCAGCAGAGACAGGCAGCCTTGGAGCAGAGAAAAGGCAGGGAGGACAGCTCTGCGTGTGGACAGGTTCAGCTGTGTGTGCACGTGCTGTGCATGTGATGTGCGTGTACGGAAGTGTGGTATGTGTGACATGAGCAGGTGGTGTGTGTCAGTGGGTGTGGATTTCCCCTGTGTGTCTAAAGGATATCTTGGTTTGGTCATGGTGTGTGTGTGCAATATATATGCATGGGCTATGTATGTGGTGTGTGCGACATGCACGTATGCGTATGTGTGGGAAATGCGGTGTGTGCAATGTACCTATATGATGTATGTGTACTAAATGCATGTGACACGTATGGCCTGGTGGGTGGTGTGTGTTGTGCACCTGTTGTGTGTGGTGTGTGCATGTGCTGTGTAGAGGGCCGTACTGAGTCTGTGTGTGCTATGCACATGTGATGTGCACGTGTGTAACCCGTGTATGAATGTGTACGTGTGTGTTTCTCCTACATGGTCTCTACTCTGGCAGCAGGGCAGCCCACCTCCCGGGGAGGTCGCCGGTGGAAGGAGCTGTCTGGCATGCGTGGCGAGCTCCCTGGCAGCTTACCCACCTCCCCCTGGTGTGGCCTGGGTCTCCTGGCACAGTGGCAGGCAGTGCCCCGAGCCATGGCACTGGGTGCTGGTGGCTCTGAGAGCTGGCTTCAGAGGACAACGGAGAACACAAGGCCGCAGCCTTCCAGGAGCTCTCGGAACGCCCCCAACACGCCGGGCTGCACCTTCGCTGGCTCCTGTCCCACACAGCACCCTGCGAGGCTCGGTCCCAGGAGTCTCGGGGCCGAGGCAGCAGAATACCTGTGGCATCAACCTCGCTGGCTCTGCTCAGGAACACCTGTGCTGTCCCCGGCTCCAGGCTAGAAGCCCGCAAGGCACTCACTGGTTCCCTTCACTTCCCTCTGCACCCAGCCCTGCCCTGAGCCCCACGCTGTGGGTCCCCGTGGTCTCCCCCATGGCGCTGGCATCCTGAGTCTCTCCAGAATCTGCCAGGCAGACAGAAATGAGCAAAAGCCCAGACACTTCCAGGACCTCCTGGCAAAGCAGGGCCCTGGAACACAAGGCCAGCTTAGAGGGCAGCATCAACCCCAGAAGCTTGAGAGGCATCCGTGGTCCCAAGAGGTGGGGAGAGATGCAGGCCTGGGTGAAGCTGCCTTTCCACGTCCTGCCCATGTCCAGGACAACCTGACCCAAACGTGAGGAGAGGTGCTGCTGGCATGGCAGGAAATCAGGGTCTCTTCCTCTCCCAAGTACTCTCAGCAAAATTCAGTAGTCAACATATTGTGGTTAATATCTGCATGTGCCCCCAAAGCCTTATGCGTTCGAAGGCGGTGCTTGCAGGAGGCGACTGGGTTATGAGATGAGGTACTGCAGCTGGGTTGGCGTTGGAGGTGGAGCTGAGTCAGAAAAGGCAGTCACCGCGGCTCAGCCTGAATGGTTCATCTCTCTCCCCCGTTCCTCCCTTCTTTCGCTACTTCCTGCTTGCCATGAGGTGAGCAGTTTCTCCTCTCCCCTGGCCCTCTGCTGCGCTGCTTTTTCTCTGGAGCCTGAAATGTGAACCAAAACAAGCCCTTCCTCCAGGGAGATGTGGGTGTCGGGAATTCTGTCCCAGTGATGAGAACGTGACTAAGATATAACTCCTTGGTGCAGGGCCACCAGGCACTGTGAGGCTCACCCGGGCCAGGTCCGCAGTGACACGGAGCTGAGGATGAGGACTTTGCAGAAAGCAGTCACAGGGGTGACCCACCGTGAGGAGCCCAGAGGGAGGAGCTGACCTGTGGGCCGGGCTGGCACACAGGGAGGGAGGCCGGCATGCAGTCCCAGCCTCTCATGAGCAGGGATGATAACTCCAGGAAGGAGGCCACCCAGCCGCGGAAGAAGTCAGCATCCAAACACACTCCCTGTGTGGAGCAGGAGAGCTCAGATCACGGAGATGGACAGACAGACCTGAGCTGAGGCTAAACCCACTGGGTAAGCGGTGATGGCAGGACACGGCCGGTGGGAATAGGTAACACCATAAAATGATTTCTTCCTTGCTGTTTGAAAATGGTTATGTAGGCCATCTGGACACTTGCTTCCAGCAGGTAACCAGAATGGGCAGGGAGAAATGTTCAGACCAGCCCCTGTGGGCCCGCAGGCCACCACTGGAGACACTTGCTTCCCGCTGGTAGCCAGCATGGGTTAGGAGACTCAGACAAACACGGCCCTGTGCACCTGCTGCCTTCAGGGGAGTCCTGGTGTAGCCACACAGGCTAAGAGAGGAAGCAGCCCCACCACCACGCACTCATGGCCACTGAGGAAACTTTGGTAAAGCCATGCAGGTCTGGAGAAGCCCGCCCCACACTCCACTGCCTCCCCAGGAACATGGGTTTGGAGGAACTCAGGTGCCTGGCTCATCCCCCTACACTGCGGAGGGGCAGCCAGTGTGGGAAGTCTCTGAGACCCCACAACCGGCTTACTGAGAGCAACCCAGGAAAATGCCAAGATGACAGAGCAAAAGGCAATCTCAGACCTCCAGCCCACACAGAACAAGTCCAGGAGATATAGGACATAGAAGAAAATGGAAGTCACACATCTGAAATCTCTGAAAGGTTAGCAACTGAAGTAAAGAAATGGCTTCATGAGACTGTAAAAGTAATCAGATCGGAAATAATGTCTCAGGTAAAAGAAGAAATCACAAACATAATGAAAGAATTGCTGAGCATATCTAAAGAAGACATAGATTTAAAAAAAAAGAGGAGCATAGGAAAATGATGGAAACCTTGAATGGACAATATAGAAAGGAATTACAATGAATGAAACAGATTCAAAGAGATACTCAGGAAATTAAAAACTCCACCAAAACTTGGCAAAACTGTTTAAAAGAGACTGAATATAGACTTTTAGACCTTGAAGACAGGATTGGTGCTAATGACTGTGAAAGAAAAGATCTGTTAAAAATAACAAGGAACCAGAAAATAACATTTCAACGACTGCAAGACAACACAAAGAAAAATAATTTTAGAGTGATATGTCAGCAAAAAAGCAGGTATCAACACAAATGACATTAAAAGACTATTTACAGAAATAATAACAGAAAACTTCCCAAGCATGGGAAAAGAACCTGACATACAGAAAAGTGAGGCATATAGAATTCCAGCTAGCCATAACCAAAATAAATCTACAGGACATATAATAATCAAGATCCCAAAAATTCAGCACCAGAACAGAACATTAAAGGCTGTTGAGAGAAGAAACAGATCACCTACAAAGGAAAACCCATCAGAATCATGGCAGACTTCTTAACACAAACTATCAAGTCAAGAAGAACTTGGAATGAAGTGTTTCAAATCCTGAAAGAAAACAACTTCCAACCCAGATTGATGTACCCTGCAAAACTATCTTTCAAAATTGATGGAAAAATAAGATACTTCCATGATAAAGAATAACTGAAGGAATTCATGGCCACCAAATCAACCCTACAGAGAGTGCTGAAGGATATTCTAGAGAGAGACAAAGATGACCATGGTTCCAGGGACAGCAGCAGAGGAGGATCGCCAAACAGGACAGGCAACTGAATGAAGGGGGAAAGTGGAGGGCCACAGCAGGAGGAGAGCACGGCAGAGATGAACCAATGCATGCCGGTTGTAATCATTAATGTAGATGGCCTCAATTCACCAAATAAAAAGAAATATGGGGAGTGGATCAATCCCTCAATATGCTATATACAAGAAACACATTTAACTCAAAAGGAAATTCATAGACAGAAAGTCAAAGGAGAGAAAACAATTTTTCCATGTGACAGGAAATCAGAAAAAAAACATGGGTGATTTGCCTATCAACCACAGAATGGATAAGAAAGATATGGTGTTTTTATACAAGGGAAAGCTACTCAGCTATAAAAAAGGATAATCTCAAGGCTTTTGTAGGTAAATGGATACAGTTGGAGATCATGCTTATGGGGGAAATGGTTCAGACTTATACTGGCAAACATGGTGTTATCTCCTAGCATAAAAACCTGAAGGAGTTAGTGAGATCCAAAATGTACAATAGGTACTATGAAAGCGATAGGGAAGGAAATGTCTAAAAAGGGAAGGTGGTAGCCATTGTAAATTTCCTGTTATCTTGTTTGAATTTCTGTATTGTTTTCATAGTTTCATTAAGTTTGGCTTTATTCGGCCTTGTGCTGTTTGATTTTGCTGTGTCTGACTGTATGGGCAGCTATTAGAAGATAACGGGATGTATTATGGTAGCCATTGTTGATTTCCTATTATCTGGTTTTGAAGTCCTGTATTGCTTTCATTGTTCTATTCTGATTAGATTTATTCCATTTTGTTTGGTTTGGTTCCATTCCCTTTAAAATAAACTTAAAAAATAAAAGCAGAAAATAGTTAGGTGACACATTGATTGGAGGTAGGAAGGGAAAACAGCCATTCACATGAAAATCCCTAAGGCCCTCGGACCCTGCTCAGTGCTCTCGTCGTCACAATCCCGCCCCTCTCCGGCCACTGAGTCTGTGTCCTGTCACCTGTCAGCTTGGCCGCCTGGACGGTGCAGTAGCTCCTCCCAGGCTGGGATTCTTGGAGTCCTGCAAGACTTCTGTATCCTGAAACTTTGTCCTTGTTTGTCATTAAAAATGTCATTTATTAGGTTAAATGATGATGATAAAAAGTGGATTTTTTTTTAAAGTTTACATTTAGCAAGACAGAATATTAGCAGCCCTTCATCGGTATCTAAAATTCTCTTTGGTTAAGCAGCTGCCTATGACACCCCAGTCAGGCACCGTCCCATAGAGCAGAATGTGTGTGCCTGGACACCTCCACCCCTGGTCAGGGACACCAGGTTCACTGCCCATAGCTTGCTGGACCTTGGGCAAACTTATTCATTTTCATAAGGGAGGCCTTGGTTTTTACATTCTTTTTTAAAAAATGGACATTTCAAGTCATGGAACTTAACTGGATCTGGATTTTTTAAAAAGTCAGGAAAGATACTTAGAGAACAGTTGGGGACATAAGAGTATGGACTGGGTTTTAAATGCTATTGGGTATTTTTAACTTTTCCAGGTGTGAAAATCGTATTGTGATTACGTGAGAGAAGGTTCTCAGTTTTAAAAGATACATGCTGAGGTATTGAGAGGTGAAGCTTCATGACGCCTGAAATTTCCTTTGAAATAGTTCAGGAAAAATAAAACAGAAAACTCAAACTCTGCAACATGTTAACGATTGTTACATCTAAGTGACAGATATATAGGTGTTCACTACACTCGTCTCTTAGAATGCCTTATTCACCGATTTCTTGCCAAGATAAGTGAGATCATACAGCAGAGAGAGTTCTTGCCTGAGAACAAGGAATAGAAGATGGGACCTGGGAGGCCACTGACCCTCACCCTACAAGATGATCAGCGGAAGAGAAGAGCTGGGGGCTACAACATCCTATCCAAGAGCTTTTTCGCCTCTGGGATACTCTAAATCCACGAACTCATCTGTAGCTTGCCACTGCATTTCCAGGGACCTAAATGCTGTGGTTTGAGCATTTGTGTCTCTTCCATAACCCATGTTGAAACCAAATCCTTGTTGGAAAAAAAAAAACAAAAAAAAAAACACGAGTTGTGTCCTTTGGGAGTTGACTAGCAGCGTGGTAAATAACAGCCGTGTAAATGGGCGTGCAGGCTCATCAGTGGACCTCCTCTTGGCTTTCATCAGTTCGGCCGCGTGAGGACTCATCCTTCAGGGGACCAGTTTGGAAGCAGAGATGAGGCCATGGCCAGACGACGGACCTGGCGGCATCTCCATCTCAGACGTCTCAGTCTCCAAAACTGAGAGGTGAGAGAATCGTGGTTTTCTGCAACCTGGGATCTCCCAGGTACCCTGAGTAGGGTCAGCCTCGCCCTCCCCTTTGCAGTCTCATCTCTTCCAGGAGGGCACGTGGCTGTCACTGCCCACAGAGCCCAGCGCCCCCGCCCCTGAGCGTCCTGCCTGTCAGGACTCCATGAACAAGGGTTACAGATTCAGATCTGCACACTTGTACTCACTGCCCTACAGAACTCTGAACTCCCGGAGGAAGAAGTAGTGTGAATCTCAGCCAGTATTACCTTTAAGTGCCTCAGATGGTTTCCTGCCCAACACAGGACAAATATTACACACCGTAAATATTTTTCTGGTATACTGATGAAAGGTTTGATACATGGACAGACAGACATGTGGGTTGATGGCTAGATGGGTGTGTGGATAGATGGATGGATGGACGGATGGATGGATGGGTGGGTGGGTGGATGGGTTGATGGATGGGTGGTTGGGTGGATGTAATAGTCTGACAATCCCATAGATTAGACTAAAATTAACTGTGTGTGACCCTTAGTGCTTGAAATGACTTTCCTGTGTAAATGTGAAGCCCAGGACTTTGAATGCCTTACCGATGCATATCACAGGTAGAGACTGAAAAAATGTTTCTGTTCTTTGAGTTTCATAAAACATGAATTTGACTGAATTTTTCAGTTCTCACCAAGTTCCTGTGGAATACGGCCTCTGATATTTTGTCCAGGGAGGCTGAGGGAGAAATAAACTGTCTTTCCACAAGAAAGAGAGCGCATGGGGACCCAGGCAACAGGGGCGCCACGCCTCCAGTTGCTGACCCTGCACACAGCGCACAAGCCACAAGCCATACCCGTTCATCACAGAGTGTGCGCTTTCAGAACGCCCTGTACCATGGTGCTGCCAGATTCACTGAGTCTCCAGTAAAGAAAAGCAAGAGAATTATCAGATTTCATCTCGGAGAACCCACAGAGCTCCCACAGCTGGCATCCCCAGGGTTCGTAGCATTATTGCTTTAATGGAAAACACATCAAAACTCATATCACTGTGCGTTGTGTGGTCCCACTCAATGTCAGCGGAGGGAGCAGAGAGGAAGCGGACGGAGACTGAGAGGGAGCTAACAGAATCCGAGAGAGGGAGCCAGAGAAGGGAAGACATGGGAGAGGAAGGATGGACAGCTCAGAGGGGTGCTGGCTTCAAAACAAAGAAAGGAAGAGGAATTCACCTGTAAGATCTGCCTGGCATTTTTAGGGCTGAAAGGCCAGATTGATCATTCTTCCTTGTGATGCTTCCCGAGCAAGGTTTGTGTGCTTTGGGGAAACTTCCAGGCCGACACTATCAACTTTACTCAGTAGTCCAGGTGGCAATCCGCACGGTGAAGGGAACGCACATCTGGCACCCGCGTGCCTGTGCTGCGCCATGGACTCACGGAGCACTGAGGACCTTGGGGAGTAAGGGTCAGCGTTTCTGTTTATAAACAAGAAACTCAGGTTTCATGAGGTCAGCTGATTTATCCGAGGTCGCCCCACAAGTAAGTGGCAACATCAGAATTCATGTCTTTCCATCTCCCTGCAGACCCTACCCTGACAGCTACCCTGCTTGCAGAGCTCGCTACAACCTCACCCCAAAGTAGCCTTGTGTATTAGGTAATTCCTCCAAAACTCAAACCTTACTGTTATTTTCTATTAGAAATAAGGATGGTGTTTTGAAGCTATTAAATGATATATGTTCAGGGAATACGAGATGTACCTCTCTTGCCCAATTCCAAGAATCCTGAAGACTCAAACAATGACAACAGAAAACAGGAACTAAAATATCACTTTCTTATTACCAGGGTCAGCGTCAAAAACTCTTAGAGTAAATGTCTAATAAAACTGATTCCAATATTTCGCTTAAGACTGAGCCCAAATTGATCCTTCAATTACTTCCAGGGTCACAAAGCATGTCCTCGCATGTTACAGAGCAAATCCAATAGCCAGAGAGGTGACACATTTTCTTTGAAGGCATTTTTCCACTAATAAATGAAGAAAATGGCAAATTTGGAAGGTTGGTACCTTGCAGTCCCTCAGGAATTATTGTGCCAGGGCTCTGAGCTTCAGTGGCTTCTCACCATGAAAAGGAAAACACAGGTTATCACATATTTCCTACCAGAAGTCACACACTACCCAGAAATGCCCAGGTCCACAAATCTGTGACTATGGTGAGCCTTTGGGGCTATTTTCAGGCCATAAAAGATATAAGAAGCATGTGACCAATCTAGTAAGGGTGCTCACAGCAAAAAAGAATGGGAGAAACTCAACAGAAGAGATAACCAGATCAAAGAATGCAAAGAATACAAAATGGAAGTTCAAACAACATCAGAAACTGTCTTACAACAATTTAGACAAATATGAATTTGTTTTACAATGTGAACTCTATTTGTATTCTATTTCAAACAACCTGCAAAACCAGTATTTATTAAACATTCAGGGAAATGAAAACAATGACTGGCTAACTGATATAGAAGAAATTATTTTCCATTTCATAGAAACAGTAATTATATTTAGGTCATTTTTAAATACTTATCTTTTGCCAGGAATGTGTTTCAAGAGTCCAAGAATTGGGCATGGTGGTGCACGCCTGTAATTCCAGAACTCTGGGAGATTGAGGCAAGAGAATCACAAGTTCGAGCCCAGCCTGGGTGACTTGCTGCCTTAGCAAGAATCTATCTCAAAATAAAAAATAGAAAGAGACTGGGAATGCACATCAGTGCAGAGACCCTGAGTTTCATCCCCAGACCACAAAAAAGAGACAGAGACAGAGACAGAGTCCTAGAGAAACAAGTTTGGTTATGGTTGATAATCGCAGAAGTTGTTTGATGGATACTTAGAGAACTTGTGTTTCTTCTCTTGCTTTGTGGAACTTTTAAATTTTTTATAGTAAAAAATTATTTTATATTTTCAAGAGATAGTCTCATCTGCTTTTTCATGCTTGCCTCTTGATATATTGATGACCTAGATATATTTGTCTTCACCAGTTGAATTAATACATCTTAATTTTCTCTCCAGAAAATGTAGTACGCAAAGTATTTCTAAACACAAATACTTGATAAGATAAATTTTCCATTTCATACTATCTAACCAAAAAGTTTTTTTTATTTTAAAAACAAAAAAAGGATAAAATGATACAGAATTTCAAAACAAAATAGGAAATTAACACTAGTTAATATATTGTGTATTGTTATTTTAAAAGTAGTTGCTCAGATTACAAGATTTAGACAAGAAGCCGGGCGTGGTGGCGCACGCCTTTAATCCCAGCACTCGGGAGGCTGAGGTAGGCGGAGCGTTGTGAGTTCGAGGCTGGCTTGGGCTACAACGTGAGCGCAAGGCCGGCCTGAGCTACATAGTGCGACCCTGCCTCAAAAAACCAGGGCTGGGAGTTTGGCTCAGTGGCTTAAGCACCTGCCCTGGCAGGCGCAAGGCTGTGAGTTCAATCCCCGGTGCCGCAAAAAAAAAAAAAAAAAAAAAAGATTTAGACAAGAAAAAATGATCAATGAAAACACAAACTGTTCTTTTTGACAAACTAACAGAGATTAGTAGTATAGTTATCTATCATATATCTATCTATATATATATATACACACACACACATATATATGTATACATATATACATATAATCTTTTCCTTTCTTTCTTTTCTCCTTTCCCCATTCCAGTTGTTCATTCCTTTTGAGCACTTTCTTTCCCTTTCATTTTCACAATATCTATTGTACATTTTGGATCTTATTTACTCTTTCAGGTTTTTTTTTCTTACACCAGGGAGACAATACAATATCTACACATGTGAGTCTGATTAATTTCACTTATGAGTATGGTCTCAAGTTGCATTCATCTACCTATGAAAGCCTCAAGTTTGTCCTTCTTTATAGCTGAGCAGTACTTCACCGTGTAAAAACACCACATCTGTTTTATCTGTCTGTGGGTGAGGGGCATTGGGCTGTCCAGCAGGTCCCATTACCCTCAACCCAGCGCCTGCTGCAGGAGCCCTTCTGTCTGACCTCCTCATAAAAGGAGTAGTTGCTGGGTGACCCCCAGAACTCCTCTCCTGATTGCTATGCCCCACACAAGCAGCACTATGACTGGCTGCCAAGCTGGCCCGGGCTGTCACTCTGCCTCTTTCTGGCTCTGTTCCGTGGGCACCAGGTAGCCCCCTCTCGGGGTCGCCGGGATTAAACAGTGAGGAAAGCACCCAGGACTCCTTCCCACTGGAAGCAGAGGTTGGCCGAGGAAACGAGACCCCGTAATGGTGGAAGAAGGAGAGCTGGATTCACAGGGACCTTAGGGTGGTGTCATGGACACGGGTACAGTGGTCAAAGTGACGGGAAAAGAAAGCTGTGCCGTAGCATCGTGTAGGAGCTACAGGAAGTCACAGTGGACCCATGAGGTCGGTCACCGTGGCACCGTGACATGGAGCCCATCGGGGGTGCTGGCTCACCTCTGGCCTGCTCTCCCCACACACCTGCCCTCCCTCAACTCCGACTCCCCACACTGACCCCGCACACATCCGCCCTCCGTTCCCACCTGCTCAGCCTCAGCGCTGCGACTGATCCCGGACCTTCTTCCCCGTGTCTCCTGTGGACTTCAGCTGGCATTGTCCCCTAACACAGTCCACCTGTGTCTGACAATCTCCTGCATGGAACACAGGTGTGGGAAGCACGACTGAAACACACAAATCAAAAGGACCCACGGAACCAGCTTCTCAAGATCAAACTCCAGGCCTTGACCCCCAACAAAGGGCCTTGGTCCTTTGCCACACCCAAACTGGCAAACTGGAATTTGAGGTCCCACCAACTTCCTTCCCCACCAGTGCTGCCCCTTCCAGGCCCTAGGGCTCACCTGCATGACCTGGGCCATGGGTTTCTCGACAAGAGAGACGAGGGGCGAAGAAATGAAGGCCAGCACGGTTAAACTGAATTGTGTCAACCTGATTGAAGCTCACTCCTGGGTATGTCTAGGGGGACTGTGAAGGTGTGACCTTGGGTACTATGTGTGGTCCTGGTCGCTTTCTCTCTGGCACTGTTCCTCTACTCTGCTTCCATTGGACGAAATATCTTTGCTTTGCCATACCCTTCCACCATGAGGCTTCTGCCTTAGAGTCAGCCAGTCATAGACTGAACCCCCTGAAACTACGACCCAAACTCACCTCTCCTCCTCTGAATCGTGGATGTGGGGCACTGTGTCCCGGCAACAGCTGACTAACGCAGCTAGCTTGGTTGATGATTTTTCACAAGGACGAAGTGACTGCAAGTCAAAGCTGGTCACTTCTTTCATGAGCGCCCTGGGAGGTCCCACCCGTGGGCTGAGCCACCAGAGGACCAGACGTAAAGGTGGCACAGGGTGCAGCCTCATTTCTTCCTGGCACAGGGCCTGCTTTGATTCAGAATGACCAAAGCATATGTCATAGAGCAGAGCCCCTTGGGGACTGCTGCCATTTGGAGAGCTCGGGGAAGCAGCAGCCAGCATGAAAAGTGGGGCTGTGAAGAAGGGCAGAGAAGAGAGAGCAGAGGTGCCGCTCTCAAGCAGCAGCCAGAACGGATTCAGCCAGAAAGGAGAGGAGAGCAGAGGGAAATGAGCGGGCTGGCTGAGTGCGCAGGCGATGTCCCCAGGTCCTCTAAATGCAATGGGAGGCTGAGATCCGGCCCCCACTATCTGGGAGTCACCAGCCGCCAGTGTGAGGATTGGTAGCACTGACGCCATCTCACTGTGAGTGCTTGCTGATGCTTCCGGAGATCATTCAGCTCACACACCAACGTGGGAGAAGCACTCGCTGGGGAGATTCAGGCAGAAGCAGGAGCATCTCGGGCGCCAGGTGCGGCCCCTGCAGGAAAGATAGTTTATATCTGAGCAGGGAGACCAGCTAGCACCACACGCAGCAGCCTGCAATTTAAGGCTGAATGAATAGCGTCGGCAATAAGAAATTTGAAATTCAGAAAAGGTCAAGGTCAGTGTGTGCTGAGAGCTCCAGGGAGGCTTCTCAAAAAAGATGCATTTGTTCTGGCCCTGAGTATTTATGGATCACCTCCCAGGAGCGTGTCAGGCATCGCTCTGAGCCTGGAGACACAGAGAAAAGTCAGATCTCCCCTCAAGAAGCTCAGAGCCTCAAAGGGGGACACAGCCGTGACCTTGGGACAGTCCCTCGGGTGCCAGTCTGTATACAGAGCTGTGGGGCACAGGCGGCGACCTTTGATGCTGCCCAGGAGGGAGGGAGGCACAAGGCCTGCACCAGGTGGTGGTGGCCCCGAGAAGCAAGCCCAGGGGTGGGAGCAACCAGGCGGGTGGCAGAAGAGGGAGGACGCTGAGCAGTGAAAGGTCTGCTCAGGGAAATACAGGCGGGGGTTAGAAGCAGAGATGCAGGAAGACCACAAGGGGCCCCGAGTCATGATGAGGCGGAAGGTGTCAGGGATGACAGTGGACTCCCCGCTGTGGGGAAAGCAGGCAGGAAGCTGTTCCACAAGAGGGTTGTGCTGAAGGGGACAAGAGATCAGGAATGGGGATCTCTTTGGGTTCCACCTTGGCAGACTCCAGTCACTCTGTCACCATCCTCTGGATTTGCCCCTCGTCCTCCATTCAGCAAAAGCCACAAGGCTTCTCCCTCGCCTTACCCCATGGTACAAATCCCTGGGTCTGCGACTGTGCCCGCCCTCGGACTGGGCTACGGCAGCTTCTTACTGTGGACAGACAGCGCCAACCCAGTGCACCCTGGGTAGCACCAAATGAACACCTCTCTGTAAACATTCACTCTGGACTCTATCTGCAAGTACCCCGCTGCTCTCCCTGGGCACAAACCAAATCCACCTGGTTTTTTTCAAGTGAGAGTTACACAAGTCATCACCAAGTATGGATTTAAACCTTAAGAACTAATGAAAGGAAAAACTGCAGATGTGCCCAAGCCACAATCCAAGCGAAACTTTGTCCTTGAACAGCCGTAATTTAGGGTTGTCGTCTGTGGGCCTGATAATGAAAAGGAGACTTTATACCCAGTCCCTTCTTCAAATAATAAAAATTGATTTTTGACCAAGGCCAATCTATCGTTCTAGATCATTAGCTTCAGAGAATAAATCATTTTCTGATGCAATAAAACTGCTTTCTGGGGGGTTGACATTTCAGACAAGCAGGTGGGGCAGAATGGAAAGTCTCTTTGGGCCGGAGGCAGCTCTGGGGGGCTCGGATTCCTTGGGCTTCCTTGCAGGCAGCTGAAGCCCAGAGAACCCTGGGTGCTTTCTCTTTTTGCATTCTGTGGTCTGAATTTGAGCTGCAGGAATGATCTGCCCACTCTCCATTTGGAACGGGGCTGGCACCAGCAACAGCTAACTCAAAGGACCATGCTCACATCAACCCAGCCCAGAGAGTTGACGGGGCCAAAACCCAACATGCTCATGAACCCCAAATCCAAAATGCCACAGCAAATCTCACTATTATCAATAAGAAGTCAGAACTGTAAGACACTCAGGAAAACCACACGCTTCTCCCTCATGTGAGGGCACAACAAGAAGCTGTTCTTTCTTACTCTAAATATCAAAGGTCTTCAAGCACTCTCTCCACCCAGAGCTGGTAGCTTCTCCCAGGCTCCAGGAAGCCAGGGGAGGGAAGGTAAAAGGATCAGCTGGTTTTGGCTGGTTGAGGACTCTCCATACTGATTTTCATAGTGGTTGTACCAGTTCCCATGATTCCAGCCAAATCCCCTTGGTATCTTCCCAAACAGGGCGAGACAACATACTATACCAATCCATGCACACCTGTGTGTATAGCAGCATAAGTCATGATAGCTAAAGTTTGGAACTTGCCTGTATATCCACCCACAGATGAATGGATACACAAAGTGTGGCATTTATACAGAGTGGAGTACTAGCCTGCCATAAACTTGAGCCATACTAGGAAAAAGGATGCACTTTGAGATCACAATGTTAAGTTAAATAAATCAAACATACAAGCTTAAATAGTGCATAACTTCTTTCATATGAGAAACCCAAAATGTAAGTAATTTTTAAAAACAAATAATAGATAGACATTAGGAAGCAGGGACATGTTTTGCAAATGGGAAGAACATCCAGAGAAGAAAGGAAGGGGGAGGAACGAGGCCAGGGAGGGGAGTAAAAAGAATTCAAATGTGTGAAGTACATGTACCTGATCCCTAAAATGAATGGAAACACCATGTACTGCAAACCTGTACTAACACAAAGTTTAAAATTAAATTAAAAAAAAAAAGAACCAGCTACTGAGAAACTCATGCTAGAGTTCTTCATGGTGGTGGTTTGAGAAAAGAAGCCCTGACCCTTTCATACAGACTGGAACACAGAGGCCCATCGGCCCTTGATGCCTACCCCAGGCCACAAATCCCACACAGCAGAGCCTTCGAGTCCAGGCCTCCGGGCCCTGGGTGGAGAAGGCGCACCTGCAGCCTCACTCTGGAGACCGGGAAAAGCATCCAGCACAGCAGGCTCATCCACAGCGGACTCCTGGGCCCCAAGCACCAAGGTCTTGTCAGATACAGGGCTGTGCAGCCAGGGCTTTATGGGACGTGGGTGTCAGTAGGCAGGGACCCCAAAGTGTGAAGGAGCCCATGTTGGGCTGGCAGCCTGGGGGAAGACAGCTGAGTGGCCTCAGTGTCACCAGCCCTCTCTGCAGCCCCAGTCTCCTCTGAGTTGGGCCCAAGTATCTCCCTGGCTCTCAAGTCTAAAACATCACCACTGAGAAAATCTCAAGTCTGAGCTTGGCTCAGTCCCATTGACCGCCTCTCCCACTGAGATGAGCCCAGTGACCCATGCAAGCGTAGTGCAGCCCTGACCCAGGCTCCCGGGCCCAGCTCATTCAGGGAGATAGCGGAACATTTCAATCTCTGCTAGGACACGAGACCAGCCAAGCAGAACAGACAGGGCTGTGACCTGTGGGACCTACCTCCTCAGTGCTCACTAAAATCACATGTAGGAGGCAGAGGATCAGATCTCTTATTGGGGAAAACCTGAACTGTCTAAAGACCAATAGCTGACATCCTATGGATCAATAAGCAGATAAAGAGTGCAGAGTGGTGGTGCATGCGTATAATCCCAGCACTCTGGGAGGCTGAGGCTGGAGGACTGTGAGTTCGAGCCCAGTATGAGTGAATTAGCAAGACTGTTTCAAAAAATAAATTCAGCAATGGATGGGGATATGGTTCAGTGAGAAGGCTCTGGTTCAGTCCTCAGTACCCCAAGAAAAATAGAGCAAATAAAGGCCAGCCATGGGGAAAGGCAAAGCTGGAAGCAGTGAGTCTAGAATGGGCCCACACACACGCCTCAGCCCCACTGCAGCTCCGGCCAGAGCAGCCCTGACCAACACTTGACCCTGATTCACAAACAATCTCCCTCCACACTCTACAGCTCATGTTGGAAAACAAAATAGCATTCTCATTTTCTACCTCTCTCCTCATCCCAGAAATCCTCCTCCTGCTATGAGGCTACACCTGCAGCAGTCCATTCTGAGGTGGAACACACCTTTTCAGGTTAAATCCCAGGGTGAATGTTTAGCACGCACGTTATCCTCAGCCTCTGCTCCTGGCCTGGGTGGCCTGGGACGGCAGACCCTGTGCTATGGCAGGGAGGCCTCAGATGTACGCTTGTCCTCCAGGTCTTCGTTGGCTTCCAGTGGTGATGGAAAGGCCTTGCTTACCCCAGCGGCTGAAGTCCCAGTGGGTACAGCTGTTGGTTCCCTGCACAGTCAGTGTGTAGGGGGCGTGGGGTTCAACCTCTCCCTCTGCTTCATCAACCCTGCTCCCTGGGGCCCTGTGCCATAGCCAGCCCCAGGGTCCTGAGGGTAGCAGGGCTGGAAGTACCAGCCTGGGAACTGTCAGCTTCCCTGTCAGCAGGGCCATGTTCTTCTCTTTTCTATTGCAACACCACAACCACCCCCAAAGGCCCCAGAGACAGAGGTGCTGAGCTCCCCAGGTCCCAGGCAGACCTCCTGGCACAGATCCTTCACCCCGCTGGCATAGACTTTCTAGCTCCCATCACTGACCTTTGGGCCTTCCCGGGCCAGACCTGTGAAACAGACTTGCAAGAGTCATTGTCGTGGGCGCTAGACCTCCAGATGGACTCATGGGAGGCATTCTCGTGGTCTCTTGGGCTTCAGCTGGACTCATGCAGGAGACTGCTGTGGGATCCAAGCCCTCAGCTGGATTTTCTAGGTCTTTAGTGTTATGGACAGATTTCCTACACTTTCTTGTATATAACTCTGTGTGACCATCATAAAAAATAATATTATAAATTCTGTGTCCTGTATGTAATTGTTCTCCTTGCAACCACTGACTACAACACTCCTTCATTATTAATGCCCCAGAGGAAACAGTATCTTAGTTACTTTTCTCTCATTGCCAAGACAAAATACCTGACGTCCAAAATTAAGGAAGGAAAGGTTTATTTAACTCATAGTTTGTGGAGGTTTCATCCATAATCAGCTGGCTCCAAGGCAGGGTGGCGTGGCACAGGGGCAACAGTTCAAGGCGGCAGAAGACAAAAGAGGAGGAGAGAGAAGACTCTGTCCCTTATACTGTGTGTAGGCTACGCACCCTAGGGTGGGCACAGCACTCACACCCACGATCGCAGCACTAGACAATGAATCCGTCACAAATTTTAGATTCAGCCATCTCTGAAAAGCACCCCCCAACCTGTAACTGCCTGAGGCTTTGGGGGGACATTCAGACACAAACCATAACAGTATTCATCTAAAAAGGACAGAGAGATATTTGCAATTCCTAAGTGACTTCTAAGTAAAATGGTGACAAGCATCATAATTACCCTAGCTCCCCGGACCCTAGAGTAACTCCTAGGTGCATAAAAATGCATGCAAATTCTCACTCAGCAGAGGTGCCTTCATGGAACTGCCCACCTTGCTTGAAGGTACAACTCTCTCTGTATCTACTTTACACTAAATTCTGCCTCAACTTCTGCACAGCCTATATGTCTTGACTGAATTCTTTTATCCAGAGCACAAAGAACCAAGGACCAGGAAGGGAGGGTCTGGCTCTCCATGCATCGGAACCCAGCTCCCCGGTAACACAGGGACAGGGGCTCCTTCCTGCTGGCTGTGCAAGGCCATGAGCTGGTTTCTTACAAGTGCAACTCCACATGGAATTCAGCATCCTTTTGTAGAGTTTAATATTTGGCCTCTAAAATGTGTTGCCATCTATAAAGTCATCTTTAATAATTTTATACCATAATCTTCAAAATTTAATAAGCCCTTCAGAGAAAATTAATAAAAATGTAACTTAAGCAAAATGTAGAGGCGTAATATCTTTAGATATTAAAAGACTGCTGTTCCCGGGTATCTTTGTCCTGTGACCCTTTCTCTACCTCTCAGGGAGCCTGTGCTTCCCCAAACCATCTGCAGGGAGGAGGAGGGTAATAGAGCAGAATAAAGAGAAATGCTTACCTTTGAGCTCAATTCCAAGAGTTAGGTGCTCAAAGGAAACAGTTTCCTTTGAATTTCAAAGGATGTATTTGACTTGGATGATCAGGAACCAGAGCTCTGAGGCAGCAGCATAGAGTTCAAGCCCTTGGGAGGAGGAAGCTAGTGTAGAGGATACAGGAGGGGGTACTGGAGCATCCCCTGCCAGGGGTCCCCAGCAGGACCCTAGAGTGGCACCAGGCATAGCCTGGACATCACCTGGGTCTCTCTTAAGGGACTGCAAGAGTTATGTTGAGAAAGACCAAGAAAGCAGCAGGTTCCTACCCACCCACTTGGGGCCTGAAATTCTCGAAGAACAGTGCTCCTCAATGTGCCAGCAATGGGGAGACCAAGGAGAGCTGCGCTGGGGACTTGGAAGGCATAGCAGGATTCATGGACTCAGCTGAAGGCAGTCCACACTTCTGCTCTGGGGGCTTCATATTCAAGTTTGCTGAAATAAGTTGGCAACCAACAGATTCACAAGAGAAAAGGGCAAAAGAGGTTTATTCAGTGACAATTTTGTGTGACATGGGAGCCTTTGGATTGAAGAATCAAAGACCGATGTTCAAGAATAAAAGTGGGCAAACTCTCACGCTTAGGTTCGACGAAGCATGGAAAGCTGTGTGTGGACAGGAGTCCATGACTCAATGGCTACAGACTTGGGGCGGCTGACCAGCAAAGCCTGTCTGCTCTGCTCAGACTCCTCTTGGCCTCAAGTGTAGCATTTCTTCTTCCCAGACTTGGGGCAGGGTTGTTTCTTAAACAAGGGTCTTAGGATCTACTGCCAAAATAAGACCAAGATTTTCTTTATGGCCAGGGCCTACACAGAAGGGCAGGGCAGGATTTTTAGGTTTCATGGCTGGCTTTGGATAAAGGGGGTTCTAGTTTCTATGAGCTGTGCAAAAGAAGAAGGAGAAGAAGAAAAAGAGGAGGAGGAGGTGCATGAGGAGGAGGAGGGAAGTAGTTTCTGTGTCTTGTTGTGGGCGGGTGAGGGTGAGAGAGAAAGTCTGCTTCTGAGGCTGTGCCTGAGGTCACGGCTATGGGGTATTCTTTCCTCAAATCCAACCCCCCCAAAATAAAACTTTTACCACTGAAAAAACTACTAATTCTGGCAAATGAAGAAAAAAATGTTGAAGGGCTGGGTGTCAGAAGTACACATGGGGAAGGGGCATGTGGAAGGCAGTCTCAGTTCCAAGGTCAGCCTGGAGACCTCTGGCCTTTGGTCCCTGCCCTTGCAAACAGTACTGCTAAGCATCCACATCTGGGGCAGCTCATAGTTGGTGCTGCCCACACGGTGCGTCAGGGAGCAGACGTGGCCGTCATTCTTGCACTGCCAGCCTTCTGAGATGCAGCCCTGTCCACTCTCACTCTCAGCCCAAGCCTCACACAGCCACCAGGACCTCATCCCAACCTGCAGTGACCTCTGGCAGCTTTGCTCCACTGTACCCTCCTGCCATGATGTTCCTGCCTTGGAGCCAGCCAACCACCGACTGAACTCTCTGAAACCATGAGCCAAATAAACTTCCCTCTCCCTTTAAGTTTTATGTGTTGGGTATTTTCTCCCAGCAACAGTAAAGCTGACTAACAGAGTTCCCAAACCCCTAGAAAGAGAGCACATGTCTGTGGATAAGAATTTAAGAAACAGCTCTCTCCCTGCTTGCACCCATCCCCAGCACAATCTGTTCCTTACTCCTGCGTAGTCATTAGAGACCAAAGGGTACAAGAAAGGTACAGTCCCCCCAAGTGCCAGATGAGAGCCTGCTATTTTTGGATCTGATTTCTGTGTCCCTCAAAGGTCCAAGTGCTGGAAGCCTGGTCCCCAGCATGGTGGTATCAAGAGGTGGTAGAACTTTCATTACCTAGTGAAAGGCAGTGAAGCTAGGTAATTAAGCCTCCAAAGGGATTCATGCAGGTCTCACGAGACCAGCTTAGTTCAGGTGAGAACAGGTTGTTATAGGGAGCCTGGCACCTCCACTGAATCCATCTTCCAAACCTGCTCCTGCCATGATGATGTCATCTACCCTGAGGCCCTCACCAGAGCTGGGCAGACACTGACATCAGCTTCACGGGTCTCCAGAACTGTGAGCTAAATAATCCTCTTCTCTTTGTAAATTATCCCAATCTTGGGTATTTTGTTATAGCAACAGAAAACAGGCTAACATAGAGGCCATCACTGACCCTGCTTTACAAAGTGGAAAATACATTACTTAGTGGAGCTCTTCCAGTTGCCTGAGAATGAATGAGGAAGACTCCCAATTCAAACATCCCCTATATTCTAGACAGATGGGATGTGAACCAAGGTTGAGACTGAGGGTGTAAATTTGAATTAAATTTTATTATCCAAGAGAGACTGAAAATTACCAAATCTTCCCAATATGCTGCTATGGATGAGAAAGAGACTCAACAGGGCATGAATAAAAGAGCTGGCTGGGGAGCAATAAAGGTGCTCCTGTTTACCGCACTCTGGGCTGCGCCTCCTCAACCAGCCAGTTACAAGGAGAACTCAGCACTGTCATCCACTCCCTGAAGTTCCAGAAGGGCTGCTCCTGTCACCATTTCCTCAAGAAATATAAAACAAACTCCACACGGCTCTTTCTTCATGTTCAGTAAGAGGGAGACGACAAGAGAGGCAAGGAAAGGAACTCACAGTCAGTTCAGCTGGTACCCCCCAAACATCATCTCCCTTATTCCAACAACCCATTCAACAGATAGCAAAACTGAGTCTTTAAGAGCTGAAGCAAATTATCTGGGTGTTAAAATACTTACAACCTGCTGGGTCTGACAGAAAAGCTGTTCACTTTTTTCTGTGCCACACATACATGATCTTACTGTAGCTTGAAAATGAACCAACATTCCCTTTATTTTCTTCAAGTCCATCACTTTACAGAGACCCTTCTCCCTGAAGAGCCTGGCTTTGTCCCCATTGACAATGTATTTTCCAACACTTCCCCGGACACAGACGATCATGCTGCTCACCCCCCAGGCCTGCTCCCACTTTTTGGCTCCCATAGAGAAGACGCCCCTGGTGGCAGATCTTTGCCCTGAGCCACAACTCTGAGCTCACTGGACATCACCTTTCTCCTTTGAATGCATACTGTACTAGTCAGCTTTGCCATTGCTAGAGACAGTACTCAACACCTACAATTTAAAGGAGAGTTTTAATTTGGCTCACGGTTTAAAGGGATTCAGTCCCTGGTCAGCTGGCTCCAAGGCAGAAATGCCACGACAGAAGGGCTGGTGGAGCAGGGCTGCTTAGTTCATGACCGCCGGGAAGCAGAGCTGCAGAACAGTGACAGAAAGGAAGTAATGTCACCAGATACAAACCCAAAGGCCATGCAGCCAAAGCCAGTTAACTTGACACCCATCTTAATGGCCCCACCAACAAAGAAAACAGCAGGCACAACTCCCCGCACAGCCAGGGTCAACAACCTGGAGACTGTGGACCCTGAAGCAATTTCCTCAGGATAACTCAGCCAGAGTTTAAACGGCTCATTCTCTCCTGCCCCGTCTATGAAAGGCTCAGCTGAGGGAGGAGCCGTGCCTTATTCCTTCACTGGGCCCGTGCTCAGAGTCCCCGCCAGGCTCCCTCCCCGTGCTGAGCATGAGCAGAGGGGCCAAAACTAGAGGCTCAGGCTGCAGAGATGCTGACGAGAGTCCATGAGGGTCACACAGGTCACACAGAGCTCTGGGGCAGAGCACAGGAAACCCAACTCAAACTCCAGAGGCCAGGAGTGGGCTGAGGAGGTGACCTGTGTCCTGACACCTCAGGGACAGATCTGAGGGAGCTGTGAGAGTGCCCGTGTGTGCCCTGTGCTCTGCAGCACGGTGAGGATGAGGCACACACCCAGCTGGCCTTGCTCAAGTTCAAACACACCTTCTTCTGCTCCTGAAAAAGATGCAGTAACATTTATCCTCCCACTTAAAACAGCCAGAACACAGATGAAACTATGAAACAGGAGTTTTCAACATCCTGGAATCTGGCTCTGAAGGATGAAGACAGGCCGCGGACAAGCTGCCCTTCTGCCTCACACACGCTCCGTGGTCGTGGTGCAGAATGAGGAGCCCAGGAGTGCAGGGAGCCCAGGGAGCAAGAAGGTGGATGTGGAGAGGGCGGGACACCAGGGAAGAGAGTCCCAGATGAGCAGAGGGTCCCTGTAAGCACTTGGAGGAGCTCAGGTCAGTGCGTGCACGTGTGAGGAAACTGCGCAAGGCTTGGGAATGGGGGACACCTCGAAGGACTAGAGAAAGAAGCACTCAGTGGGGCCAGAAGCCACGCTCATTCTGAGGCCAGAGTGGAAAACATGAAACATGGGCCCCGGTTACCAAGGTCTCTGAGTTGACCCTAGAAATGACACCCTCACAATCTCCTCAGTCAGAACCTTGCAGCTGTGGGGAGCTTCCCCGAGGTCCAGGGCAGACTATGCTCTCCATCCCACATCCTGGTCCTCACAGAGCCCATGGACGACAAGTGGACTTCAGGTTTTGCTGTGGTTTGTCTATGACTTGTCTGTCACTCACAAAGCACCCAGGGACCCATGCAGGAGTTTAAGGGCAGTGGGCTTGACTGGATCCTGGAGGGGCAGGGGTCAAGCGGCAGCACTTAGTCACCAAAGGCAGGGTGCGCACGCTTACCACAGTGGACAGCAGAAGCAGGACAGTGACCAGAAGGGTCTGACATGAGTAGAGCTACGGTGCTGGCTGATCAGTCACAGATTTCCCCAAAGTGAAAAAGATGAGGCACCTACAAAATTTTACTAGATTTATATAACTGAAAAACATGTAAGGGCAAATGATCAGAAACGTACTTCAAATCGGGGTAAGAGGGAATCATGGCCCCCCAATCAGTTCCCGGATTTGAGCCAGTTTACAGACCCAGAACCCCTTGAAAGAAAGGGAGGCCAGGGGCCCTTGGGGAAGGATCTTGATGCGCCAATAATTTATACAGTCAGTCTTTCTCCCATCCTTCTCTGGTGGAACTTAAGGAGGGACTGTACTCTGGGAGAAGGGAAGTGATCAAACATTTAAGGGACTACTAAACTAACGCTGTCTCTGGGGGATCCAAAATGCCACTGTGGCCCTCCATTAAAGGCAGTGGCCTATGGAGGTCAGGTAATCAATGAAGTCTTAGCAAAGGTCTAACTCACAGTAGGTCCAGTGGGTCCTTGAGTCCATCCTGCAGTCATCTCCCCTGTTCCAGAGAGTGTGATTGGGATAGATGTACTTAGTACCTGGCAGAATCCTCACATTGGCTCACTGACCTGTAGTGTGAGGGATATCACGGTTGGAAAGGGCAAATGGAAGCCATTAGAGTTGCCTTTGCCTGTAACATAGTAAACTCAAAACAGTATCACATTCCTGGAGGGATTCCAGAGATTAGTACCTCCATCAAGGACTTGAAGGATGCAGGGGTGGTGGCCCCCACCACATCCTCATTTGCCTGTGCTAAAGATGGATGGCTCTAGGAGAATGACAATAGATTACTGTAAACTGAATCAGGTAGTGGCTCTGGTTGCAGCCGCTGTACCAGATGTGGTTTTCTTGCTTAGGCAGATCAACCCAGCTCCTGGTACTTGGTATGCAGCTATTGCTTTAGCAAATGCCT